>VMBQ01002516.1:0-29247 GCA_007657795.1 Dreissena rostriformis | reverse complement strand
CTTTTTAGTTGATTGGTAGTCTCTATACCTGACAAGTGGGCTTACTGCACCTGAATATTCAAATCAAAAATACCTTTTCGATTTTTTCTTTGTATCTCCTGGCTTGCTGGAACACGGATCTTAAAAAAAAAAAAAAATGTTGAATATTAAAGTTATCAATAAACCTGTCTGCTAACATTATCAACAAGCCTATCTTCATAACTTATATATCCACAATAGTGATTTTTTTTAACAAAACACCAAACTGACACACACTAAAATGATTGCACGTTCATAAATAAAGTTATATTATTGTTTATTTTTTAAAGAAGTCTATTAGTTTTAAACACGCAATCATACAATGTAAATTAGCATTTTATACGAGCAATACTACAATATTTGTATTCTTGCTAAAAGCTTAAAAGTAAGGAATATGGGATATTGGTTCCTATGAGCCTTACCAGTCTGCGAATTGGTCAATAATTCACCGTCCTGTAGGACTGAAAACAAGAAAAATAGATAAAATGATGCAATTAGATCTGTAACGACGTATATTATAGTACACTCAATTAAATTTAACAAGTACGTGGATAGTGCTCGTCAGAGTTCATAATTGAAATACGGGCCTCCTGTAGCTTTTATAAGTCATCTCCTTCCAAGAATATGACGTAATCTATTTTAAATGACGTAATTTATTTTAAATTTTCTCATTGGTCTATTCTCTTCGGCATAATCGATGTCATTTAAAGTTAACTAACGTGTAAGATGAATTCATTTCTTGTACAGCTGGCTCTCGTTGGATTAACCTGTCATGAAAATAACTTGTATATGATCCATAGTTTTTTAAGCGAGATAATTTATGCAACACTGTATTCATGAAAAGATGCAGTGTTCCAATGTTATCTTGCCATCAACGACCTCATGTGGAAGCATGGATTGGGATTAATAGGCAGTGTAGTGGATATAATAAAAATTCGTGTCGTGAGAAAAATAGTGATCGAGTGTAAAAATTGATATAATACTCTGCGATGTAGTTCGCAGTGAAAAAAGTTGTAAATACAACGTGCTGACAGAAAATTACATCGGCAGTGGAAAAGTGTAAATCAAATATCTACAGTTGTTCATTTTTTTTGGATTTAATTACGATGAGGTATGTACTTTTGAGTTGCAATAATGCTTTATGACCCAGAGCCGTCACAGCAATAATGATTAAATGCTCTGGGAGTCTGTTTAGTACATGTTTATGTGTTTTCCTATGGGTATAATTGTTTGTACAAAAATAATCGGAGCGTAGGCAGGCTTACTAAAGGTTAAGGTTTCGAGGTGACTCGGGTCCGCCGCACCAGGGATACCGGAAAATCCGGCCGTGTCTTTATACATCTCTATAATTCTATAGGATGTGGACGGAGGGTCACTTGGGGGTCTTCCGCCACCCGTTTTCGCGGACTCCTTCTTGTACTCGCTAAATTCTTTTTTAGCCTTTTTAACCATTTGTCGCCACTTTTCCTTAATTTCTATCCCGGATCGGACGTGGTTGCCAACCGAATTTACTCTCTCGGCGATTTGTTGCCAGCATTGTTTCAATTTTGCATGCGTTACCTTATCGGAAAAGTTGCTTTCCAATAAGGCACGGTTTTCGGCGAACTCCTCCTCCAAAACTGCAAGTTCAGAGGCCGTATAATTTGGCCCTCTTACTTACTCTCCATACGTTTGCTCACCGGAAGTCGACGAGTACTTGTTTTTAAAGGGAATAAACTCGGTCTAAGGGAGGTAACAACATATAATCAACATGGCTATAGGGAAATCGTATGTTGTGCTTTGTTTGTGTCCTGCAAAGTCAGAAGTTAAAAATAGGACAAATTAACAGTAACATCCAGTAACATTATAAGAAGACAAATTTTTGTCTCATTCGCTATTCTTTTATTTAGGGCAAATGACATATTGTCCGTATAAGACAAGACAAAAATACATGAACACGATGAGTGTCGAGTAAATAAACATAATACATATAAAAGAAAAAAAACAACAAAAAACAAGTGAACAAAAATATCCTGCAAAGAAAGCACATTATTTAAGTTTACTTTATAAAGATATATAAATTCTGATGAACTAGTGTGTTATCTAAAATAATTACGAATGAACATCATTGGTAACGAGTGTTGATTCTGCACATACTCTTATTTCATAAAAAAAGCACACCAACAATTATATACGACAATTTTCGGGGCAGAGCAGCAGGGACTAGACGTTCGGAGCGCTTCGGTTTCCCCCCTTACTCGCATCTGGAAGAATTAAAGGTTATATTACACTAACACCTGTAGCGCATCTGTGCTCAGAAATAAAATAAAATGATATCACACGAAAACGTTAATTATTAGTAATACGAGTGGAGAACTCGTCCTCGTAAACCAGAATAGTCGAACACCCACGTTTCAAAAGATCAGCATGGCAAAAACGTGTGTGAAAACGTTATATGGCACATTTATGGCCTGTAGGATTTTAAATGTGGCAAAGTAATTAAATTTGTGCATTTGGTAAATACCAATATCTTCAATTGCTATTAGTATATGAATCATACTTGTTTGGCCGAGAGGAGATGATCTACGAATGTATTCTTTAAACACGTTTGGCGAAATATGGTCTTTATTTGTATGAGTCATTCAGAACGTAATGAATGCATAATTTGATGGTGGAGTCTAATGAAACAAGCACATGATGTGTGCGGGCAATGTGGTTGACTGATAAATAAATGTATGTGCGTGCTACACCGTTTTGATAAACAATTCATTTTTGTTATAAATGTAATTATTGATTAATTTACTCATTTATTTGAATAAAGGATACAACATATTGTTTTAAATCAATAGACTTGTACGGAAGATCATCGACTACATAGAGAATATACATTTTGGCAGTAGTTTCATTTAAGGCACCAGAGCACACGTGCAGACATTCCTTAGTGCAACGACTGCTCGTGTTTTCATCTTGGCAAATTGATATACATTTGATTTAATTTTTTTTATATCTTATTTACATTCCAACGCACCCAATAATTTGGATTGGATAAAGAAAAAGGATTTGTTTAAAGACGAAGTTTACCAGTTCTTATTTTTAATTTATTTAGAATTCTACTGCTTAAAATAATTAATGAAAATTATAGTGATTTTTAATGCTTTTTTATGTTTTTTAGTTTTTATTACAAAAATATATTAGTACTTACTAATTATTGTATATTACACATATATTGCTAATGCGAATTCAAGTTATGTTATTTGAACACATGAATTGTATTACTTAAAAAGCGAGTACATTTCAAGGACCATTAACAAAATTATGTTGTTCACGATGATTGTTATCCTCATTCAATACAGGAAATCAACATAGACTATATGAGGTGCAAAAGAATACACCAGTATGCTATAACTGACAAGCAAGACTGCACAACAAAATCACATAAAACAAACTTATTATGGAAAAAAGTTAGTGGAAAACAGTACATCACCATAAAATCAAATGCGTTTGGGTTTGCAGTTTATAGTAAATATGATCTATAAGTTTTTACTTTCTGCTTCATTAGGTGTTTAATATGCAAACAGACTGAAACACAAAACACTAGTTTTGCTAAAACAAACTAATCACAAATTAATATGAAAGACATTGACATTGTTATACAAAAATATATCGTTCCAAATTAACCATCTGGAGATGCATGTAATGCATAGTATTGTCAAATCCATTTGGATGCAAAATATAGCGAAGACCTTTTCGATTGCAGCTATGTCAGTTCTGTGAAAATAAAGCACAAATGTTTATTTAACGTCTTGATATTCCTTATTGTGTTGCCTTAAAAATCGTTCAATTTGTGAACACACAGAAGTGCATTGGTCGCTGAAATAATTGTAGGGATCTCTTTTTTGATTCTTAACTGAAAATTAGGAATTTATCTTTTAACAGATCTGTTGACATAATAGCAGCGTAATGATTTTTTGCATTGAACAGTTAGAGGAACACGTGTCTCATTTTCATGTTTGAAGTTTGAACTTTTAAAGAAAACCATTCAGTGTAAATTGAGAAGTAGAACATAATCTTTGCAATCAGCACTTCATAATAATGACAAGTGCAAACTAATTATCGAAATGTTACCGTTATGTAAAAATGACATACTGGGGAAATGAAGCAAAATGTGAGACCCTGGGATTTATTTGATAATGCCTATCACTTTACCTTTCATATATCTCTCACCTGAGCACATAATTGTTACGGGGAGCTTACAGGATATCGTGATGTTCGTCGTCCGTCAGAGCACGTATACACATTTTCTTCTAACGACGTTCTTTAACTGAAACGCTGTGAACCTTTAAGTTTAAACATATTTATTTCAAACAATGCACATTGTTTTACAAAGAATATCACACAACATTTATTATAAGTACATGTTTGAATTGGATTAGAACGGAAGACTATGTCTTATTTTGTTCTTCTCCCTATACAAATACAGTTTCATGTTGCTAGACGGACAAACATGGATTTTAAATAGTTTAACAATGTTAAAGGTATGGAAAAAAGAAACTACGAGTATAGTTTCATTTGTGAAAAACAAGCAATCAATCGACATTTGAAATGTGTATTAGAGAGAGAGAGAGAGGTATAGTTTTGGGAAGAAAATGAAATAAGTTTAGAAGGAATTGTTTGGTGCAAACGAAGAAACGAGGATTGCGCGTCATTCTGTAGCATATTTACGTTAACTATTAAAAGTGTGAACCTTTTAACAAAACTTCATCTGAATGATCCATAGGGGAGACCCAATCTTTAAGATTTTCAAATCGATCGGGTCCGCTGAATAAGTGTATCAGCAGAACTTAAAGTAGATTTTTAAAATGAAAACTTAAAATGCCTATGTGATCAGAATTTTCATCGGCAAGTTTTACTTACATGTATATAGTGAACACTATATAAATCTTCTGCGAGACTGCAAGGCGCAAAAGTTTAATAGTTGGCATGTATCCTCATATGGTGGTCGTTTATCAAGTTTGTTAAATTGTAAAAGTTATGCTCCTGGTTCAAATATTGGATCCGTCATGGGGGACACGTGTTTTCCTTGTATGTATTGTGAAATACAACATTTATTCAAGTATTGACTGGGTGGTTAAAGTTGGCCCCGCCCTGCTGGTAACTTGTTTGTCTTTCTGAAAATAGTGAAAAAACGTCTTCGGCCTTATCTGAATCATAATATGTAATAATGTATTGAACATTTAGATCGACTGCAACATATGCATGTGATGTTGAGTTGTCATAATTGACTGCACAGGCTAATCAAAGATGACAATTAACGCCGAAATCGAATTTTCGGTTAGAAGAGACTTCTTTAAAAAGACAAATTCCATAAAAACCGAATGTTTTGTCCCTGATTAGCCTGTGTGGATTCAACAAGCTAATATTGGACGACATTTTACGCGCATGCATTATGCCCAGTTTTCCCAGAATGCGTCTCAATACATCTCAGCATCTTATAACTAGTATAATTTTACGTGGTATGGTATACAAATACTTAACCTTGTCAATATAAGGATGCATATGTTCTCCGAATCGTCATTTAAACAAAAATGATAAAAATATACATATTGTAATGGTATCTTGTTGTCCATCAGTTTACGTATTGCATAGGGTGATATGATACTATTACGCACTAATTAATCAGTTTATCTCTGTATTAATCAATGAGGTTACGTGTCAAATCTTTGTGATGATCGTCTGTTAATGTGATAAGGGTTGTGAACTTAAATACCCGTTGTGAATAAAAGCTTTTATAGTAGATTCCATAGTGTATTACGTTATGGTTCATCACTTCTTAAATTAGTGCTTTTGTTTTTCATTGGAATAGAATGTGTTTACCCTTTATTCTAAAATAGTTTTGTTTCAGCTATAAAAGGAGGGACAGCACCTGTACATCCATGTAAAACAACAGTTTTACCTGCAGAAAAAAGTAAAATTAATTTCTTCTCTAGGTAAAAGTGTTGCGTATTTTAAATATTCTAAGTTAAATTACTTAAAATATATTAAGTTTATATCATTTGGTTTTATAAAACAACGACGCAATTTACATTACTAAAACTACATGCAAACGAAAACAACAACCGCTTACAAAATTGCGTTAGAACGACAAATTCAAAAAGTATTTTAACTTTCCTATTAAAAGCAGCATTGACTGTGGTTGAGAAGAAAAGAAATCACCACGAGACTCTCAATGTATGAACTCTTCTTGTGTCTGGTGCTTGCATGAAAAAGTTGTCCAGAAGACACCCTAAGAACAAAGTACCTCTCCAACAAGAGGATCATGTTTCTCAGTCCGAGATAACATCGCCGGTAATTTCTTGCCAGCATGTCTGGTGGTGGATCAACATAGATTAGAAAAAAGTTCGAACGCCGCATGACTGAGTTTCAAGAACTCGTGACATGGACGGCATTAGAAAGAAATATTGAGCACCATAAACAAACTTCAAAGCCAAGATATCAACATTCCATGTTCACAGAACACCAATGATGGTGCATATATGGACATGAATTCCATAGATATGAGCCTCGCTCTGGGACAACTAGACTAAATGCATGTGCGTAAAGTGGCATGCCAGATTAGCATGTGCAGTCCTCACAGGCTTATTAGGGACGATACTTTCAGAGGTTCTGGTATTTTTCGCTTAAAGGAAGTCTCTTCTTCGCGGAAATCAAGTAGATGCTCATCTAGCTCTTACAGTGCTGGAACCGAATTTTGAAGGCCTTTGCAAACAGTTTGGATCCAGATGAGACGCCACAAAACGTGGCGTCTCATCAGGATCCAATCTGTTTGCTATTCTGATAGTATTCTTTGAAAAAAAAATCGAAGAAAATGCTTATTTTAGAAATTCAGCAAACGACATTTTAGCAGACGACAAATTTCCCAGCATGCAAAGGGCTAGGACGACACTTTACGCACATACACTGAGCTCAATTTTCCACAGCGCGGCTCATATGCATTGTGCCAGCACTTTACATGAGAGTTGGTATTGGAAAACACATATTCATATTTATATCGATGTATTGACTTTTATTTCCTTCTCATGATTACTGTTATTAAGTAAGACATATTTTCAAAAGACTGATCCTTTAAATAAACATTTTTATTGTTGATAATTAGTGTTGTTTTCATAAAATAACCGTTATATGTGACATAGCGGTCCAAGTTCGGCGTATAACCTTGTTCCTGTGATCAATTTATAGAAGACGCGTTGCTTATTGTAGTACTCATTTTTATATTGTCCTTATCATAATTAATGGTTGACAAATACTTTGATTCCAATAATGGGTCTAGTTACCGAATTTCACGTATTAAATTGGAAATTGTAAGCCATTACAGTAAAGCCGTGTTACTAAACACCTTTGATACCATTGTAAGCATATCTGAGGATTAGACAGGATAGTCAAGGCCACGAGAAGGAAACGCGTCAAGCAATTATAGAGTGACGTGGGTGGCATTATATATGTTGCAACATATGATTGTATCATATCATAATTAGATCTTGTTTCCTTAAGGCACGAGCCGGTAAAATGATTGTATATAATTAGTTTTAACAGACAAAGTACTGACAGGTGATTGTCAATCAATATTTTTTTAAATAACTCTTCAAACGTCTTTTGCAAAAATTAAATAACAACTACAATATCTGCATATTTTTCTTACTCTCCTTCGGGTACATGCGGTTTCTTACAGTCGCCTCGTATTTGCTTTAATGTACCTCTTTTATAACTTTTAAGTTTTGCATAAACAGCAAGCAGACAGCCAGATATGCGTTCGGATTTTGCTAGTTTTTGGAAAAAAACATCCACTACTCCCTACGTACAAACAAATCTTACTTATTTTATCGACCAATCGTAGTTTGTTTAAAATAATAACGGCTGATATGGTATATCATTTCGAAAGTTTTTTTTATATGTCAGCTTTGTTTGTACCTAAGAATTAGTTTTTCCCCCAAAAACATGATCTCAATCCGGGCTGTTCCTGACAAAAATGCTGAAATGTCGTTGGCTGACGTCGATCGCTGTTACATCAGGGATAAGAATACCACTTACAACATGATTTGATAACGGGCTGTATGTGACAACAATGGTCCAATGCCGTGTGCTGACTGGATAGCTGTGATGACTGCTTTGAACTAGCTTCCGTGTAGATCGTCTACATCAGCATATTGGCATTAGGCGTTGAACCTCTGGACTTTATATTGCAAACCAATGTTAAATAATACTATTAAGCAATGGTGATCATATATCACTCATATGAGGTTATTGATTGTTTAACATACACATGAATCCAAGGCTGAAATGAACTTAAAGTGAAATTTCATAAAAAAAAATCCGTGTGTTTCCTTTAAGATCTGGTGACGTAGTTTTTGACCAAACTCAACCAATTCGAACTTAACATAGCTATAGTCAAGATACACATTTTGGACATGTTTCACCAAGATTAAATCATAAATGTAGCTTCGAGGTTGATACCAAGGTGTTTATAAGATTTGACCCGGTGACTGAGTATCTGAACCTAACTTGATCCAGATTCGAACTTTCCATGAATATTAATAAGCGTTATATCTGAATATTTGATTCTTTTATGCGGTTTCCGCAGTGGTAACACTTAGAAGATTTGACATGGTGAAGTTGTTTTATCCCACTTGATAGGCATTTCATCTAGTTTCATCAAGATTGATCCCAAATTGTGGCTTCTAAACTATGGCTTGACGACGCACATCACACACCGCACAACATAGGTGACCGAAGCTTTAATAATTATTTGATCTTAATTGGCGTATTTATGTGTTGTCTTGTATTGTATAGGCAAATGGCCATATGCCTTAAATAAAAGACTAGCGGACAAGAATCTCTCTCCTGATAATGTGCCATCAGATTCATTATTCGTAAATAGACTGATCAAAATAGCTCACGTTGAGTACTTCGTGAATGTGATTTGGCCAATATTATATTATATATTATAATTTTATATATTGGGACCTTCCTTCCGAACTGGTAACACAGTTTCTAAAAAGTTATTGTCTATTTCCTATATTTCTCGTGTGCATTTAAATAAGTTAATAATGTTTTATTCGCATGTTGTTAAACTAATGAAACAAAAGCATCTAGATTCACTTTTTTGACGGTATGTATTTATGAACTGTATTTGCGTGGTTACTTAATTTAGTTGAAGTGTAATTGAAATAGTTTGTGAATATTGGGAGCATCTTTGTAAATTTGTAACATAAAATAAAACCAACATCGCCCACGAATAATAACATGTATTGACTTGTTGCTGTAGACATTTGAGCATCGACGTTGGAAAACTGGGCTAAACGCATGTATGTAAAGTGTCGTCCCAGATTAATTCGAGCAGTCCGCACAGGCTAATCAGGGACAACTCTTTCCGCCTACACTGGATTTTTGTTTAGAAGAGACCTCCTTTAAACCAAAAATAACATAACAACGGAAAGTGTCGTCCCTGATTATTTTGTGCTGATTGCACATGCTTATCTATTGCATTAAGCGCATTTCCACAGAGCGAGGCTCAAAATTAGATAGGAGCTCCCGTCAGACAGTAGACCACCTCTATATTAATTTGAAATTTAATTTAAGCGGTTCGGTATTCATGAACCAAAAACTGTCGCACGGCGTGTATAGTAAAATAACATTTTAATAATCGTTTTAATATCATCAGGCCGATTCGGTAACAAACTCGTGCTATAAATTCCCGACCACCTATGTTCTGATGTAGAGATAGCTGGATTTAATTCATAAAATGTGATCAAACCGCTATAAATGTATTTCAAGGTTTGATGATTTTGATCTCATGACAGCATGTGAACGTTTTGATTTATGGCATGTGTGATGTGGTGGAAAATGGAAACGTCTTGGTGAATCATGACCATTTAAAATATTGTGCACAAACTATTATAAATAATGGCAAAGCTGATGTAATATATTGTTCTCTTTTCCTACCAAATGATAAAAACAAGAATACATGAACAATCAAACAAAAAACTAATTGATGAGCCATTTAACTTCGGACGGCTAAAACAACATAACAAAATATACGATGCGTCTTTTCAGTTTTATCACGAATTAAATTACAAGGTACAAGTATTTTACACCTCAATAAGCACGGGAACTTTACATATTCATTTGCATTTGATATCTCTGTAATAACTTTTTACACATTTTATATTTATCATAGCGTATCACCAGAATAAACTTATAGTCTAACATATTTAGACCTTGTAAACGTATTTACTATGTTTATATTAACACCACTTAGCAATATAATAAACATACTGCTGTATATATTATGATGTATCACATTAAGACAATCTCAACTTGAAATGCTAATTACGTGAAGCATTATGATTTTCTATAAGTATTATTTACTATCACCATTATCGCAATGTCGTATTTTAGTAATTATCTTATGTAAATCTAATTGCAATAACAATTTATGCCCTCGAAAATAAATGCGAAATTCCCACTTGATTTACACAATGAAAATATAAATCGGGTTTGTTAGAGTACATTAAGTAGTATCTGTAGAATGTTGAGCATTAAGAACTTTTGCAATATCTGTGTCTCGTTTTTCACGTGTCCGTGAGGGGTAAAACGAATTATTTGAGAAATGTAAAACAAGTCTATCATTTGATAAACTATTTGCTAAGAAATAATGTTAAGACTTGAATGACTTAACGTGAAAGTGTTATAAGTGAACGACTTTAGCCTGAGAAATAAGTTCTATAACCGACCGTTCCTATGCTGTGATTCCAGCTTTGATACATGTATTGTTGAATGCCATGCTGTATTCATTGTCCTGTATTGTATAGGTGATCAGTCACTTGCCTCTACTAAAAGACTAGAAATGTAAACAAGAATTTCTCTCCTGATAATATTTCTGGAGTTTCATTTTGTGCTAAATAATCTATAACAGAAAGAGATTTACCTGAGCAAAAGGTTCAATAATAGAAAAGAGTGTACATGGGAACCTTCATCATTATATCTGTCCGTTTTAATTGATTTGTCGTGGAACATAAAAAAAAAACAACCATTTAAACTGATTGATATATATAATTTGATGGTATAACATGCACATTTTGTACGTTTTAAGCGTGGTGTCGAAATCGCTAGCTCGTTTCTGTCCTCATTGCATTGTACTAGTACATCGGTTATATAACACACTTAAAACATAACAAATGAGGTCAATCTTGCATTTTCTGCATTTTGTTCAGATTACATTAATACCTTTTTAAACAAACTGCCTGCGAATAAGTATAAAGTATTCTCAGGTCTGAAACTTTTATAGTTATAATTAACAATCACTTTTCTCGAAGAATAGACCACCTTTATTTATTTTGTATCGATATAAAGGCAATTATCATTGGCATCGACAATTGTTTTAATATTGCCGATTTTTTCAACATAGTTTACAACCGGTTCGGTTCTTGTACATCATACACTGTATACAACAAACAAAAATACAAACATTCGCTACTACAGTTGTCTGTTTCCTTATCATGGTAGTAGCCGCACTACTTTCTTTTATTTCAATACAACACTCGGCCAGATTCGGCACTCATTTTTTACGAAAATATATTTTTTAACTTAAACTGAATTAGTTTGTCATTTGTTTCTTTGACAGATAATTTAGCACGAAATACAGTTACTGGTCCTTTTAAAGATCTGATTATATAACGATTTAAGTCCCATTAAAAATGAAATACTAATCGATCTTAATTACACTGTACGTAAATTATAAGTCTTCTATTTATTCATTAACCTGTTTTTCTCGCGTAAGTAGTTTGAAAGTATATATCAGATAGTTGCAACCGCATTAAGATAATGCATATAGACGTGTATCCCGCAAAGATATTAGTGTGGTGCCACAATTTAAGTAATTACATATTAATGTTTACCATACTGCTTGATATTTGTAATATGGCTTAATGCACTCACGTACATCAATAATAATTATAAGCATCATAATTAGCATTTAACGATCAACTGATAGAGCTTTCGTACAAGCAAATGAGTATCTAATGTCATTTGCTGCTTACTGTTGATGATGATAATTTATTTCGCATTTTCAGTTGATGTTAATAGGCCTGGTATATCTAATTCACATCTTTAAGAAATACGTAGTTTTGATTGTATTTTAAACATAACAAGATGTTCATCAGTTGAGAAATTAGAGAAAAAGTTGCATATGCATATGTATAATATGCAACTTACATTAAAAACTTAAGGGAAACCAGTCTTGACAACCCCAGTGTTTTGCATTGACAGTTCCGTGGAGGTGACCCCAGCATTACTCATTTCCATGTTTAAATCTAGGATTTTATGCTTTCGACAGGATGGTACAGAATTATCTGATAGAAACAAGATTTGCTCTCTTGATATGATCATGCTTCAGGAATTTCAGTATTACTATATTTATATCGAGCTTCACCTATTCAATTCGAATACGATTGGCGTTAGTGAAACAATCCGTTTCGACATACGTACAAGCGTATACATGTACACACGGAAAGGGTCTATATTATTCCACCATTAGCGGGACCGATATCAACCAGGCGTTTAACAGACGGACACTCTTTACAATTGTAATACTTAAGTGAAAGGCATTAATGAATGTAAAGAATGAGTGAAAATTGTCATTAAAGAACCCCAAAAGAAACAATGCATAGCACCGGCCATAGTCTGATTGGTCAGGTTGGATTTAGGGACCATAGTCACTCAAACTCAGTTCGCAATATTGAGGTTTTCCCACTAAGTTATGCAGGTTGACATCGTATTCGTGTAGCAGCATATCAGTAGTTGTCGTTTAAATTAGAACTAGGACTCATGACAATTGGCTTGTGTGCATTGCCGAATGCCTGCCATTTACCTGTTATTTAGCAATCTTGTACATTTCAGTTTTGGAAGCTTATTATTGTTTTGAATAGCTATAGGATAGTTGTTTGCTTTTGAGGTTTTACCGTGAAATATTCGTATTTAATGCTTTTAACTATTTTTTGATATTAGTTACTTTTAAGATGTTTTAGGCCCGCACTATTTTCTCATTGATGTAAACTCTAGTAATTGGGTTAAGAAATCAAAATTCCAACGCCATTGTGGATTTCAATGAATATTTGCCGTGTTTTCAAAACGATGTTGGGGTTTCTAATGGGCTACCAATAGCATAACGCCTTTGACCGTATTTCGTCTTGACCCGAGCAGAAACAAGGTTTAAAGTTACCAAGGGTCAAGGTCAGCCTCAGCATCAGCATCATCATCATCATCATCATCATCATCATCATCATCATCATCATCATCATCATCATCATCGTCATCATCATTATTTTTATTATTATATTTTCCAGGGATACAATGTTGCATATATATATCACGTTGCTTTTCTTTTCTATATTGCACATATGATACTATGTATAAAGAGTACATGCAGTTCTTAAATGTAACCAGATTAATACATACAGAGACACATACTTTAGTAAGCATATAAGTCTCTCCTGATAATGTTTATGTAGTTTCACCCGTCCTTTATTGTTATATTCAAATGTGTACCATCGTGTTAACAGGTTTAGATTATTATTATGATGTTGGCCTTATGAATATTATTAAAAAATAAACATTGCTAAGTGTCAGACTGCTATGTAAACATTTAAAATATGGCACGTTGCTGAAACAATGCGTTCTTTACGTCAAAGCGAAATCTCAAGGCTACTTTTAGCTGAACCAAGATATGATCTTCGATAAAAACAAAAGGCATGCCAGTGTTGCAGTAAAGCAATGCTGATATGTTCCACTCAAGCTATATAATTGTCGACGAAATGAGATTTCTCTTTTTATAAAAGACAAAAAAGTAACCTTTTATATAGTTTGGCTCTTGATGAAAAGAAAGATAATGGCGATTGGTTAATTATATAAAAGCTTTTATGGTGACTGTAAGAAAATCCGTTGTAAGACATGATGACAAGTTAAAGTTGTTTTCATAACGAGGCTTCATATTTTGACACTCGTGACAGATACTAATCGTTTTGATAACAGGTGGACACAAATTTTCACGGGTGGCCATATTGATAATATGGTTTGTAAATATTTTCTTTTGTAAGCACCGTAGTTCAGTGATATTAAACATATTACTCACTACTAAAGGAATTTCATTTTAATATTTATTGTTACGAGATTTTTTTTATCTCGCATAGTTTCAGAGTTGTGGTATGCGGTTGCTTCCACCTTCATTTCACATTATGTAAATTAACATGTCAAACGTGGCTTAAAACTGAGTTAACCTGAAACAACATGATGATGTTCATACAAATATGGTTTTAATACCGACTGCACGGCATTATGTTGGATGACACAGTTTGCAGATGCATAAAGCCCCGTTTTCCAAGAGCGCGGCTCATTTGTCATTATTACCATGTCATGAGCAGTATATGTAGTTGTTATAGTAGTACTAGTGGAAACTGAATAAGCTCAATGTTTAAGGAACAGAAACTGACCACAGATCAGCCGTGCGAAAAAGTGTTAAAATGCAAGAAATAGCATTGACAAATTGCGAACCTATTTAATACACAAATATAAAATTGTAACCAACATTGCTTAAGTCACACGTCAACATCGTGCTCCTTTTTCAGTGACAGTAGTTTTAGATGGATACAGTAACATGCCCATTGTCGCAGCACACCGCAACCGACAGCGCGATGGAGAGCCGCTTTTAATTCATAATTATTATCAATAGCATACACAATTTTCAAGGTTTGTTAACTTTGCGCGATTACGAATGTCAAAATTATGATTAATGATCCAGTGAAAAATCGACGTGGAGAATCGATGAGATTTTATATACATCATAAAAAGGGGTTGAATTCGTGTACATGAGCTTCGTTTTAGGAATTCTTGGCTTTATGCATGTGCGTAAAGTGTAGTAACAGATAAGCATGTGCAGTCCTCACAGGCTAATCAGGGACGACACTTTCCGCTTCTATGGAATTTTTCGTATAAAGGTGGTCTTTTCAAAATGAAAATCAGTATAAGTGGAAAGTGTCGTCCTTGATTAGCCTGTGCGAACTGAACAAGCTACTTTAATCTGATACGACAAATACCGCATATGTATTAAGCCCAGGTTTCCAAGAACGAGGCTCATATATTATACATTATGAATTTAAACATGTCAAGGGTAATATTTCTCTCCACAAACTTAAGCGATGTTTTGAAATATGAATTTCTTGCAAATATTACAATCGGCTCATGTCATGTAAGGTGCACATATCGATTTAATAAGCCCCGTTCACTGGAAATAGTATTTCAATAGTCTATGATATTGTAATAAAACAGTGAATAATTGAATTGGTGCACATATCGATTTAATAAGACCCGTTGACTGGAAATAGTATTTCAATAGTCTATGTGACTGGAAATAGTATTTCAATAGTCTATGATATTGTACTAAAACAGTGGATAATTGAATTGGTGCACATATCGATTTAATAAGACCCGTTGACTGGAAATAGTATTTTAATAGTCTATGTGACTGGAAATAGTATTTCAATAGACTATGATATTGTACTAAAACAGTGAATAATTGAATTGGCGCACATATCGATTTAATAAGACCCGTTGACTGGAAATAGTATTTCAATAGTCTATGTGACTGGAAATAGTCTTTCAATAGTCTATGATATTGTACTAAAACAGTGAATAATTGAATTGGTGCACNCAAGAACAAAAACAAAAGTTAAATGTGTACATTTTATTATACTAAATATTTTTGCATTGCATAACATCATTACTTATGTTGTTGTACTGGTAATGAGTAGTATGATATTCAGTTGTATTATAAACTGACCAGTTTTTACCCGACATGCCTCAAACATGTATAATAAATATAGAGAAACTGTGCAATAACTAGTTCATGCAATACGTTTCCAACCTCAATGTTCACAACATATGAGACAATACCAACAACAGTCAATAATGCACATATACATCATGCTCAGGTAAACTAAACGAAACTGTGAAACGAACAGAGGCTATTGATTTGTGCATTTTTAAAACATACACAATACTTTTAATTAAAACAGAACCATCCAGTTTGAAGCAAACAAATTTCGATTTTGCCATTTGTTACTCCAACAACAAATCAAAGTTGGATCATTGTGATGTATATGTTTTTAATATGTCAACTCTAAAAGATGTACAAAGTTATAATTTTATACTTGTTAAAATATTTGGTTACTATTGAAATAACAATTAATTTAACACTATACATGTATTCAGTCATTGTTTGACCCATTATATTTCCAAATCGGGGTCATTTGACTCATGGTAAGGTTTTCAAAATCTATTGAAATCCCGTATATATAAACTCTAATGTTAATGAAGAACCTGACTGCATATTTAAGTATAAACACTATATCAACATAAGATATAAAACTAGTCATGTGTAATATATTACATATATTTATGTTATCAACAAGTGACAAAGTGTACATGTACATGCTATTGTAACATAACACATGTTGTCTTTTTGATCATACAATCGGTCAATCTGCAATAACGCTTACCATTAATACAGGATGTCAAAAATCGATTGTTGTACAATGCAATTGCTTGTACAACACTACAAGAAATGCAACATTTTTTTTATCATTTGTATGAATGTATTAAACAAATAAATGATGTGTCAACTACATAGCACCTGATGAATTTATTGATTAATGAATTTAAAGTTTGCTTTGTTGTAAATGAACTTCAATAAAGTTAAAATTGAACTAAAGGTGACAGGTTAAATATTAACATGCTATTCTAGTAAGCAAGCATTCCCAAAAGTAACATAACAAAATTGACTTCATGTCATTAGTTAACTATTCCAAAATATTTATGTTTTACGTTAGCCATAAACATGTAGTGAGAACTGTTTCACACATTGGAGGCCTCATTTGTTATGCCCCCCCCCCCTTTGAGGAAGAGGCGGTATATTGTTTTGCTGGATGTCGGTCAGTCTGTCTGTCGGTTGACCAGTTTGTTTCTGATCAATAACTTGTCAACGTATTGACTAATTTGCTTGATACCTCCCATGTACATTGGCCGTGAATAGTAGACGAACCCTATTGAAATTGGGGTCACTTGGTCAAAGGTCAAGGTCACTGTCACACTATGTGTGAAAATTGTTTCCGATCAACAACTTGTAAACGGATAGACCAATTGGCTTGATAGTTCTCAAGTGCATTGGCCTTGAATTTAACTTGGGGTCACTTTGTCAAAGGTCAAGGCCAATGTCACACTAAATGTATTTATGATCAAGAATTTTTCAACAAATTGACTAATTGGCTTGATACTTCCCGTGTGCTTTGGTCTTGGACAGTAGATGACCCCTATTTCAGTGGCTTATTCACACTTATATGATAAGATTAACTCTTATGATTAGTTTTGCTTCGGCTTCTGGAGTTTCACTTCTTTATATTGTTGCAAAACATCCTGTGTCAAGGCCCTGCTTGGGGGGCATTAGTCTCCAACCGGAGAGCTCTTGTTAAACTTATTTTGTGGACATAATAATACAAATTGTCAGCATTGGAGAATATTTCCCTTTTGTATGGCGGATTAATCCTAGTCTGAACATTCGTACGTGTGGACCATCATATGCTCCATTTCTTGTTTGTCCATAGTACAGTCTACGCATAACATCAGTGACCCTATTGCTTAAATCTTCTTTAGTAATTCTATTTAATGGAGAACTATGGATATAAGGAAGACCCAGGCAAACACGACCATCTGTCCGTTGAAAAGGCTTTAGTTTTCTAAGAGTTTTTGCAATGACTGCTTCATCCTTTAAAGATTTAGAACATGCATGTTTGCTGCTTTTCTTTTTCAAAGAAAAGGAATTGTCAATCTTGGAGCAAATCTCTGTAATAACATCAGTTGACCTTGATGCTCTTAACATTGCCTTGTCCGTTTTGTTAGCTCCTAGTGCTTTAATAAGATCTTTCTGATTTCTCATTGAGTTTTCCTGCACAAGATCACTTTCAATGTTCTTGCCAATACCACCTCGAAGATTTGCACATGCGCCTTCTAGAACACGGACTCTGTCTAAAGGACTCAATAAAAACTCACATTTCATAACAAAGTCTAGACATTCCTTAAAGTATTTTGATAATTTTGAATGAGACAAGAAGAACTGCATCCTGTACATGACAGAAGGTACAATTAGAGATAATTCTCCCTCCCGTACAACATCCTCAGAGTTCAACAAAAGGACAACCTAGTGACACAGATTAGAACAATATTTGAATACACTGTCATTTTCTTGTGCATCTGCATCAGTACAGTTTTCAAATATCCAAGCTCTGCAATAATTTTTTTCCATCATTTTCAAATATTTGAATGCGTCTATCTGAAAGAGTTTTTTTTTTCACGATGGGCATGTTTTTTGTTGGATCAGACTCAACATTTTCCATACCAAAATATTATAGGAACTGCTCGGTAACCATAGCTGTTCCGACAAGATACAGAAATTCATGGTGTGCCTTAAAGCCTCCCTTCACATTTTCGTTGATATCTGTGCGCTGCAGATTGGACTTAAAAAAAATGGGTGTACCCGGCTGTCGTACACTAGAGGCACTGTACAGTGCTTTGAAGCATTTCTGAAAAGTTAATTTAAAACAATAGTTTAACATGCATGACATCCTTACCTGTATAAGCTCTTCTTAAAATTGTGTGATTATTCTCTTATTTTAAAGTAACCAACGCAACCGTTCATAAATAACTTTGGTCTAAATGAAAATGAGATATCAAACACACATGAATAAAATGCTTCATATCATAATGAAGTTGATCTCGACCCCGGGCAATACTATGGTAAATGCATTTTTTTCTTCAAAACTAGTATTTTACTTTTGAATTTCTTTTAGCCATATAAATGAGCTGCCAAAATATTAGAAGTGTATTTTTACTTTTGATGGGGAAAAAAATGAAAAAATACAAAAGTATTGTAACTGATTTTGAATTATTTTCTCAGCGCAATACTATAACAAGTGCACAGAATTTTACCAACAATGACTGCATGAAAATTTGGAAAATTCAGTTATTTTCATTTATTATCTAATACAATTAAACAAAAACTTTGAAAAAATGCATGTTTTTTCTCATTTTTGAAAATATTCATAAATAAAAAAGAAAGAAATATAGGGAAGAGTTTTTTTAGTCTGACATTGGCCCGGGCAGATGTAGACGTTTGGGAGAATATAATTGTTTACAATTTGTTTCCAGGTTGAGCAAATGAAACTTAAGTGTCTAACCTCCAAAAAATCTTGCGTTGTGTGCCACAACTCAATTACAAATGGGTGCAGATCTTCAAATCGCATTTTGAGCGTAGTGGCCAATGCGCGGAGATTTTTGGCTTCTTCAAGTCGAACTCTTGTTAATTGTCTCCCCCAACGGTGACGCCAAACTTGTAAAAAACATCCTAGGAGCCTTAAACAGTAACATTGTGACGTCACAGAACTGACCTATACCCAATACAAGAACTGTCTTCAGAGGATGACACATGATGGTGTTTTGACATTTGAGATAAGGACCGTATATGGGTCATATGCACGACACTTTACCTAAGATATATTACACATTTGTGCCAAGTTATTTCCATTGATGTATGACAAATATATGGACCAGATTATTATCTATTAATGCATAATCCTTATAAGTCTAAGTGTGACCTTGACCGTTTATTATAAGACAAGAAATATTAAAAAGGAAGACAATTCAAGTAATAAAGGGGCTATAGTTATGTTTCTTGTACACTGCACTTCTCCTCAATGAGATCTATCCATATATGAAGTTTCATGTGAAAAGCTCTCATAGTTTAAGAGTTATACTCCGGACAAAGAAATGGACGCCAACACACATGGGTGATCACAAAATATGTTCGTTTTTCAAAAAGGCATATACAAAAGAAAATTCACTACCAAAAGCCTTGTGATAGAAATCACGGAGAACTGCCTCATAAGTGTCCAGAATGTCAACACAATCTTTGTGTTTGGCTTCGTTTTTCATCATAATTGGCAGCTGGAAATTATCTGACTTCAGACTCATTTCATGCTCATATGGGTGGTGGATGTGCTCTGGCAATGCATTTGCCATCCAAGAGAATGTTTTCAGCTCACCAAGAATCATTCCTTTAACATAAAAAAAACAACAGTTGTTATCACTATTAACATCTTTAAAACATAACAATGTTTGGCAAGTTATATTAAAATCAAACCATAAATAACAAAGATATAAAGCTGACCCACAATTGTGACAGACATACTGACTGACAGACCGATAGACAGTTAAAAAAAATAAATGCCTCCCTTCAGGTGCATAAAAAGCACGAATTTGTGATCTTATGACAAATTGTTTAACCAAAAATACACAGTTTTTGTTCAGTTATAAGAGTTATATATTATTATTTTTAACACATTTGACCGGTATTCTGGAATCTTCTAAAAGAAATCCTAAAATATTTTTTTCTTTGCTCCAAAAATGGAAAATTAAATAAACTGCTTAGAATATTATTTACAGCTGCATACAATTATACCAAAAACTCAAATAATAAAAAAGATTCTAGACATATTTCCAGTATTACACAGTAGCAGTTTACAAGCGTACTCCTGTAATTGCCCCTCAGCAGAAACATTTCCGCCTTAAGATCTGAAAGTGGCGTTCATGTGGGCACCACGCTGTATTTATCTGGACTGGCAATCTGTAACAGATGCATTTGGTAAGTTCTTGGCTAAAAACACAATATATTATGATCGACAGTGTATTCCTTCAATACGTTGGGAATGGGTAGTTTCATTAATTTCCATGATATTGTTACTGAGAAACAGCATTATACTGACAAAATTACTTAAATTTCAATTTATTAAGAGGGCATAACTCTGAAATTACAAAGGATGTCCAAACAGAACTTATGCGTACAGCACCATTCTATGATGATGCATATTTACGTAAGATTCATAAAATTTCTTGCAATAGTAACTAAGAAACTGCTCCGGACAGAAAAAAAAACTCAATTTCTATCAATTAGGGGGCATAACTTTGGAGCTACCATGGCTATCCATACAGAATTCATGCGTGCATCACAGTACTATGATGATGCATAATTATTTCAAGTTTTGTGAATTTGTATGCAATAGTTACTGAGGAACAGCTCCATATGCAAAAAAAATCAATTTCAATCAATTGAGGGGACTTAACTCTGGAATAACCAAGGCTACCCAAAATATTATATGCGTGCACCATCGCAGTATCACAATACAAATTTATTTTAAGTTTCATGAAATTCCATGCAATAGTTACTGAGAACAGCTCCGGACAGATAAGTGTGACAGACGGACGGAAGGACGGACAACGCCAAATCAATATCCCTTCACCTTCAGCGGGGCATAATGAGCGTTGTTTTGTACAAAACTTGATATTTTCTAATATGAAGCAAACATATTCAAAAATAAAAATCCTGGAATATCAATAAAGAAATCCACAAACATTGTTCTGGGCTGTCTGGCTAGCACAGTGGTTGGCATATTCGCTTCTCAGCTAGGCGACCGGTTTCTATTCCCGCTCCCGGCGCATGTAACTTTGCAAGCACCTTTTATCATTTTGCTGGTTATGCTCATGGCATTTGTTCACATAATAATACAACTCTTGTGATGCATCTTTTTGGTATATTTTTTTCAAATATGAGGCTTACATAAGATGAATTGAAGCTTAACTGGCTGGAATTTTATCTGAATGAACAGGATATATACACGATGTAACTATGGTAGAAAAATCCAGCTACTGTACCCTGTTGAACAGTACATTAGAGGCAAACAGATGAATGTCTCTATTTGACTTCTCCAGAGACTTCTGGCCTCTTCTAATGTACATATCCAAGTTGTCACCAGTTAGCTTGACTAATGGGGACTTCTGCAATCGGCTAACGATGCCCTTGTCCATGATACCGCTGGCTTCATCCAACAACCGCAGCTTAATTGTGGTGGACATGGTAACACCAAGGCGGTTGAGTCTTGTAAACGCCTGTATATTCAATGCAATATCATAACATGCAATATCCAATTCCTATCAACAAAACAGAGATATCAAGTGCTCTATTCTTGCGCAGAGCTACACATGTCATTTTAATGATAAGGTCAGTAGCATATTAAACACCAAAAAAACTTTGCAGACCCCAGCAGAATAAATTGAACAAACTTGTTAGAGGTCCTCTACACAATTGTTCATGCCAAATATCAATGCTCTAGAACGTGTGGTTTCAGAGACGATTTTTTTTTATATTCAATATAAACATGTAACAATCTTTGTAGAGGCCCACTAGACAATGTTTCATGCCAAATATCTAAGCTCTAAGCCTTGTGGTTTCAGAGATCTTTGAAACTTTCATTTTTAAATTTTTTTTTTTCAGCTCTGGTGAACTACTAATGCAATGAACCATAGCGATTTGAACAACTTTGAGAGATTCACCCCAGAATCATTCCTGGGAAGTTTCATTTAATTCTGCTCAGCGGTTTCGAAGGAAAATACGTTTGAAGTAAAAAGTTAACTCGCGCACATTACACACGCACCGACAAACGACAGACAACACTGTATCCTAAAAGCTCCCCATGAGCGCTATGTGCTCAGGTGAGCTAAAAATTAAATAGGTACAGAAGTTTGCAATTTTATAAAAGTAACAATAGCATGAAGCAGCAGAGGACTTCCTATCGACATTCCGATTCAAATGTCAATTTTTCATTAACATTGTACGAACCGTCGGTTAAGCTGTTTGACACTGACAGATTTTTTTTTAAAGAAGGTCAATGTCATAGCCCCGATACCAGCTATAAGGTAAGCTCAAATGGCAATCAATGTAGTTTACCATGACCATATAGTGGTATGTTGAGCTTGACAGTAAATCATGACATGTCTTAATCCTATTACATGTACTTTGATTGCATAAACTTGAGCTCTTTATTATTATTTTTTACATTTTAAGAGCATGATTTTCCAATCACTATTTAAAAAAATAATGTTCCAATAATGAGTCATAGCAAATGATAAAGTTTGAGGGCAAAAAAACTAAGTATTAAGATTGGTAAGTTTGAAACAAATGTTATAGCTTTCAGATGTAAAAGATGCTTTTTTGTGCAATAAATGACCAACAATGATATCAGTAAAACTGATGCATGCTCCCTGATGATGCACCGATGAAAACTCACTGGAGCAGAACAATATGACAATATTTGCCTAGGTGACCTTGACCCCAGTGACCTCAAACCTCATCAAAAGGTAGAGGTCCATGCAAGGTACTTGAATGCCAAATATGTAAGAGATCGGTTAAATATTGAAGGCGCTATGAGAAAGTGTAACAAACGTGTGACGGAAGGAAGGAAGTAATGAAGGAATGAAGGAAATACTTGCAACTATATACTTCCCGAAAATTTTCGGGGAGGATAAAAATAACAGGATGAATAGAATTTATCTAATACAATTCATGCTTAACAAACAATGCACATTTTAATAATTATTTACCTTTCTGACATTTCAATAATAATCTCTTTGATCAGATTTTCCCCATTCTCGAAGAGGCTTTCAATGCTGCGATGTCGGATCAGCACGCTTGACACGACAACGTTTCTGGATGACAGAAGGAAAACCTCATCCTCGATTTCCTTCACGATTAGATCCTGAACAGCTTTTCGTAGTACCTGTTTGTGAACAGAATATTCATTTATCAAATCTACTTTTAAGTATTATGGCACTTATGAAAATATGATAAAAAGAAAAATAGTTAATAATAACAGACAACCCAAGACATGATTAATTCTAAAATCCACTCATTATATGAATGCTATTATTCTTTACATGTTTAAGTACGTAAACACAATACATGTCTTTATCATCAAATTATTGTTATTAGAAAATAAAACAACAAAATATTTCATGCATTATCTTCTGAAGCCCCTGCTGGGATTTGAACCCAGACCTCTTACCATTTGGATGAAACGTATTCTCTCTTGAAACACAAGGGAAGAAATGAAGAATTCATCAATTTTTGGCTTGTCATATATTACACATTTTTTAAATATTTACCAGCCAAATAGACTTATTGTATAATTTTAAATATGCCAATACAATCATAATCTTTCAAAGTTTGGAACTTTTTAGGTTAATTATTTGTATATTTTATGCCTGGGATATTAAAATCATATTGGACTTATTTAGGAGGATAAATATAGAATATTATGTGAGTGTCGGATAGAGATCAAGTTTAACTTTATAAAAGACTTAAATATAGTGAGTCTAGTAGGGACATTAAGATACTTGCTTAATCTATGCAGGACATTTAACTGTTTAGCGGCTTTTTGATACATTCTGAAGATTTGGGCATCAAAATTAACAAGATAGTCTATCTCAACACCAAGTAGCTTGACCTGTTCATCACATTGTATGATATTGCCGCTGATATCGAAGGACTTAATTTCTGCATTAGATTAGATTAGATATGTGAATCTGAAGGGCAGCATAATTGTTTTGCAATTAAAATATTTCATAAATACAGGTATCTCNCACATATCGATTTAATAAGCCCCGTTCACTGGAAATAGTATTTCAATAGTCTATAATATTGTACAAAAACAGCGAGAAAACAGTGAATATTTCAATAATATTTAACCATGAATGTTCTTGAACCTATAACATAAGAACAGAGAATACATCAGTTGCCTCCCTTTGTTCGTAGGTTTCTGCGGGATATTTAGAAAACGGTTCTTTTTTGTTACAGGAAATCTGTCAATGCCTCAGGCCTGCATCACTGCGTATCATTTTACAAGTGTTCGATGTGATATTAATATAAATGTCTTCATAGTCATAAACTTGTGATTATGGTAATAAAGGAACATATGGTTTTATTATGTTCTAACGAAAGGCTTATAAACACAATTCCATTCCGTGCAATTTATGTTTTAATATGTTGATGGCAAGCAACTGGAAAGCAAATTAGCCTCGTTCTGGGAAAATGGGCTTAATACATGCGCTCAAAGCGTCGTTCTAGATTAGCCTTTGAAGTCCATACGGAATAATCAGGGACGACACTTTTCGCTTTTATTGCATTATTCATGTATAGGAAGTCTCTTTTAAAAAATCATCCAGTTTAGGCAGACAGTGTCGTCCCTGATTAGCCTGTGCGTACTTTGAGCACATCCATTAAAACCACTTTTCTCAGAACGAGTCTCAAATATTCGGAAATAGTAGTTAAGTGCTGTGTTGTTGTCCTTCAAAGTTAGAAGTTATAAAATATAATTAATGAAACTCTAGTAACATTATAAGATAAATTATTGCCTCGTCCTAGTATTTCATTTGTCCTTAAAAGACAAGAGAAAAGTACAGTTAACAAGATGACTGTCTAGTAAATTAACAAAATAATTATAAAAGAAAAAAATTGATGTGTTTGAGGAACACTATGCCCCCTTTTGAGTGATTTTGACCCATATATTTGACCTTTGACCTTGAAGGATGATCTTGACCTTGACCTTTCACCACTCAAAATGTGCAGGTCTATGAGATACACATGCATGCCAAATATCAAGTTGCTATCTTCAATATTGCAAAAGTTATGACCAAGGTTAAAGTTTTGTGACAGAATGACAGACAGACAGACAGACAGACAGACAGACAGACAGACAGACAAGACAGAAAGGCCAAAAATAATATACCCCCTCCTGTTCGAAGAAGGGGGCATAACAAAAAAAAAAGTGTACAACATATCGTGCAAAGAAAGCACATTATTTAAGTTGACTTTATAAAGATATATCAAGTCTCATACACATGTGTGTTATCTAAAATAATGAAAAGAGTGAGCATCACTGGTTAAAAATGTTGATTGCGCACATACCGGTACCTTTGATTTCATAAAAAAACCAACAAAAATATACGACCTTTTTTTGGCGGAGCAGCAGGGACTGGACGTTCGAACCGCTTCGGTTTCCACCCTTACTCACATCTGGTAGCATTAAACGGTTATATAACACTAACACATGTAGCGAATCTGTGCTCAGAAATAAAATAAAATGATATCACACGAAAACGTTATATATTAGTAATATGAGTGGAAAACTCGTCCTCGTAAACCAGAATAGTCGAACACCCACGTTTCAAAAGATCAGCATGGCAAAAACGTGTGTGAAAACGTTATATGGCACATTTATGGCCTGTAGGATTTTAAATGTGGTAAAGTAATTAAATGTATGCATTTGGTAAATACCCACAGTACTTAGTCATACAACATTTGTTGTAGAAAGGAATTACATATTTAGATTTGCTTTTTCGAATTTAACATGTAAGTATGGGCCAATGTAACTTACATTTGATAAGCTTGTGAAAAGCTGTAGTTTACAGTGTCATTTCTCACACTGTATTCTTTCTCTGTTTTTCCATCACATCATAACATCATTACTTTGAATTCGAATACATGGATTATATTGTTTTGATTGAAACAGTTAATCATGTTGATGTCCGATATTACCGGATATGCTAAATGTATGAGAATGTTTATCAGAAATTCTTCAAAATTCCATTGTCAGGCGTGCATTATCATGAGCTAAATTCAGCTTTATTGTATCATGGGATATAGTTGTCATGCGCAGTATAATGACATCATCTTTGGGTTTCGTGACGTCATTTGTGTTTTCGTTCGTTTATTACTAAGTGTTGAGAAGAGCTACATCTTATTTACTCGACATTTTTTCAAGCCTCGCTTTTATCAACTTCTCATTTTATTATTTGGTCAACACTAACCTAGCTATCATGTTTGTAAACATCGGGTCACAACCGAAGAACACAGGGGCCCATAGCTGAATGTAAACAAAACCAGAACTACGCAGCATTTTGACTGTCTTCTGCTTATCGTTGATATATTGGGTGTTTAATTGAAATGATGTGAGATTAAATAATATGATATGAGCTTATAAAAGTATACTGAGAGCTTGTCACAGTATGATGTGAGATTTCTAATAGTAGGTTGTGTGGTCGTAACTGTAGGGTGCGTATCTATCATAATATGCTGTGTATTTAATATGGTATGCTGCCTAAGGCCCTTAGGCCGTTACATCGGCAGCGGGTCAATTATAGACGTCCGGCCCTAGCTCTGTCGTTTGTTATTGTTTTCAAAACGTTATTTTGCTGCAACCATAAAAAAGCACAAACATATATTTTTTTCTACCTGCTTTGAATTCGTATCGGACTTATCATCTACGAGTTGTGATGAATACAAAGTTGTAGAAATACTAGACATCAAATTGAGTTATTTATACTCTTATAGGTTGATAATTTTGCTCAAACAACTTAGCCCTGTTAAAATCATAGGTGTGTTTATATCACGATCTTTGTATATGTATAACATTATTGATATTTGCTTAATTAATCAAATCGTTCTTTTTTCGGGTGGATATTTAATAACTTTTAAGTGCTGACTAGTAGCAATCACAAATAATCTTCTTAAATATCGATAGATGCCAAATCAAACAAAATAAACTAATCGAATATATTAAATTTGGATAATATAAGACACAAATTCACACGACTTTCTAAAAACATCGAAAATATGAAAACGTGAAACTCTAAAAGGTTATTGTTGTTTTGCAGGTATTCCCAACATATATTCGACGTCACTAATGAAATAATCTACGAGTCAATCAACAAAACTGAGACCACCCAAGTAGATGAGAAGAATCCCAAGTACTTGTTGATGGGTGCCACAAAACTATTCATAAACGAACCCAGTGAAATAAAGACCCAGTTTATAGCCCAGCGGCCATATAACGCTTCATTACGTAATTAGCGTGTAATAGACGGCTTCAGATTCTCGAGAGTACAATTTTGATAACATAAAAAAAATAACATAATAACAACATTGCTCGAATTATAAGCGGAATTGATTGAAGCATGCTGTGGAAGAATGTTACAACCATAGCACCATGAACGCGGAATAAATATCCATTAATTCTGCTACTCGTTAGAACAAAGAAGGAAAACAAACAGAATCGCCTTTTTAGCGAATTGGAATTTAGCAAATCATTATGGCTTTAACGACATGATCAATGTGTGAAGAATTAAAATGAAAAAAAAAATTGAAGTGCTTTTTATCTTTGTTCTTTATTAATACAATAAAATGCCTTTAATACGTTAAGTGGTATTTTGGTGTATCCGAGCAATGTTGTTATGTTTAATAATACAAATAAATACGATTTAGGACTTAGTATAAGTTTTCACAAAACCAGAGGGCACGCAATGATTTTACCAATATACAAGTTGAGTCGTATCTAAACGTTTAATGCTCTAAAAACAATCACTGGAATTTAAAAAAGGAATATCGATGGGTATTGGAAACCAGGATGTAAAATGTATTTATTGGTCAAGCATAGTTATAAAATATAAACGAATTGAAACGTTACTTTTACCCGCAACAAGGGAATCTTCCTATTTCACTAGATCCATAACCTAGGTCAAGCGACAAAATACCAACCAACACAACACTAACAAACCAAAACAAATATGTATAGGAGTCAACCGTTTTACGTGGTGAGTTAAGACCGAATGCCTAGAAGAAATTACGAATTGAATGCAGCATTTTATTGATGTATTACATCCGAATTTAATGTAGCATTTTATTGATGTATTACATCCGAATTTAATGTAGCATTTTATTGATGTATTGCTCCAATGGGTCATATGCAATAGGCGGCCAGCGTTCCTCCAGACCAGACTGCGAATTTGAGCAGTCTGCGCGAAGGACGCGGCTCAATGATGTGCCCGGTGTGTATCTAATAGACAATTATTACTGCATATATTTAATATCTGCAGTATTAGGTTATTAGTTAATAACGGTAGCATCAACAAAGACATAACTGCTGACAGATATTAAAATGAATTTACGTTTAACGAAATAAAACACACAGATTTATTGCAAATTTGGCAAATGCATTTATGAAGAGGATGTTCGAACATTATGAAACTTTAATTTTGTGAATATGTAACAACAACGCGTATAGAAAGAAAGAACTTTTATTTCAACAAATACATATACATATATATATACAATTGAAATAGACCTTTATGATCCTTGTTCAACAAACATGATGTTATATCTACATAAATTTTACAATTTGGCGACATTAGTGCTTAAATACATGTCAT
>VMBQ01002515.1:109607-121016 GCA_007657795.1 Dreissena rostriformis | reverse complement strand
ATCAGCTGACATAAATAATCTGAATAAAGAACATTGCAGCAGTGATATAGGAAACTATATGTCATCAGCCCCTTGCAATCTTTATTTCACATATATTTGAAGGACAAGTGCATGTGTCTGCAGTACGAGTGAAAATTGTAAGGCATTCACCCTGCAGGACTAATGCAGTCTTGAAATATTTTTAACCCCTGGTGCTGCTCAAAAGCAGATGAAATGTGGGGGTAGGGATGAAAAGTCATATGGGATATTATGACAATATGTTTTTCATTAAAACTAAACAAGGTTTTTAAGCAAGGTCTATTTTGTGTAATTAGTAAATTATATTTCATATGACAATATATTCAGTATCTCTGAGCAGCTGAGACACTAATTGATACTACCCATAGGCTAATTTCTACAAAATGGACTTTTTCATAATTACTATAAAGTAATGAACCATTCTCAAATCATATGGTGCCAAAATATTTGAAAAAAAAAGGCTTTATTCTCGAAACTATGCATCACAGGGAAGAACACTTGTCAAGTGTAAATGAGAAATAACCAGGTACATCAAACATTCATTTTATCATCACAATTTCAGGTACCCTACCAGTAAACTGCATCTTATTTGTGTTTAACAGTAAACTTTAACTTAATTACAGATGTCTCCTACAGTTCCAAGGTGGAACATAATTTTGAGGAAATACTTAGGGTCTTAATGAAGATAAATAATAAATATTNTGTTAATATAATGTTAATAGACACATCTCTATTCTCTGTATGATTTTCACATAATATAATGTTAATAGACACATCTCTATTCTCTGTATGATTTTCACATAAATCCAGCCAGAAACTATATGCCATTCCAGACAAATGCTCATTTAAACAAGTAATCTTTTACAAATGAATCAGATCTTAAAGTAAAGCAACAAACCTTCAACTACTATTGATATGTACACACAAATCTGAATTCATCAAATTGTGGGACCTTAAGGCTTAACTTATTCAAGAACAATTAATTTCTGACTGACAAGAACATAAATGGTAAGATTTTGTTTACTAACTTGAACGAAAAGCAGGATTGGTTTGTGTCAAAATAAATAATTTTTTAACCTGGAAAACAACTCTGTTCTTTAGAAAGATTTTTTTTAAACCTATTTATTTAAGCTTGATTGTATTGAAAACCTAAGGCTTAATGAAACGCCCTTGAGTCCATTTCCTGGTTAGAACCAGTATTTGGTGTTGTTGAGGGAGATCTAAAGAACGCTCCCATACAGCCATAGTGGNTGCTCATTTAGATGATTAAAACATATTTTGTACAGTCAAGTTACCATTACCGGATCAGTAGCGCAATAAAGTTGTTCTTGTGAAAAACAATAAATGTTTTGAGACTTCTTTTACACCTGTTTGATAATATGCGCATGCGTGGAAAAGTGTAGACATGGATTTTTAAAGCAGCAGTTTTTGACTCTAAAAATGGATTTATAAGTGGTAACTAGTGTTTTCTAACGAGGAATACCCGGCATGAGGCAGTGCTCTAACATTATTACTCAATGCCGGCTAATAGTGACAATTCAAAAACAAGACAATCCAAAAAGGCCAGAAAAGGAAAACGGAAAGCCAACACCCCATTATCGGGTGAAGATAGCCATTGTTCCGAAACCGGTTTGGCAACTCAGCAAAGTTCAAGCACGGGAAAAGCAAGCACGAGTCAAGCGGCCAACACACCAGCAACGTATGTAAACATTCCATGGAGTGATTGCCTAAGTTTTCAAAACAGTCAGGAATACGTTTCGTCAATAATGAACCCTAATAACATCTCACCAGTCGCAATGAATTTTGGTCAACCGAACTTTGGACAACCGCATTTTTTTATGTCCACACCCCAAACTCCTGCCGGCCAACAGAACATTACACCAAATTGGGCATTGAGCATAATGGAAGACGTAAAAGCTATCAAAACCTCATCACTCCAAATCGAAAAAACATTAAGCACTATGAATTTAAAGATCACCGAAATGGAAAACAAACTCGGAAATTTAGACCAAAGGGTGTCAACTATTGAAAACTCTTGCAGCTTCATAAGCAATGAATTTGACGCACAGAAAGACCAGCTCGCACAAACACAGGCACAATTAAAAACGTTCGAATCTAAATATGTGACTATGAAAAAACACATTGAAGAATATGATTCCAAAGAGGAGTTGATAAACGAGAAGTTAGTCGACCTTGAAAGTCGTTCAATGAGGGAAAATCTAATGTTCTACGGAATCCCCGAAACAAATGACACAGCCAATGAAAACTGCGAAACATTAGTAAAAACACTCATCCAAGACGTCCTGAAAATTGATACACAAACCATGGTTTTCGATAGGGTACACAGAATTGGCCCAAAAGGAAATAGAGGAACGAGACCTATCGTCGCCAAGTTCCATAGATACAACGACAGAGAGACAGTGCGTCAAAAATCGTTTGACACAGAAATCAAAGCGGAAATGACGAAGCGTAACATTGGAGTCGGCGTCCAATGGCCACAACAAATCAGAGAGGCCAGAAAAGCTCTGCATCCCATCGCCAAGGAAGCGGAATCCAGAAGGGAAAAAACGCGTATGGTAGGCAACAAGCTGTACATCAACAATGAATTACGTCATAAGTACGTCAACGGAAACGTCATCAACATTAGACAATAGGGACATCATGAGAAGGACATCAGCTTCCTGTCGTGGAACGTTTACGGACTTGCTCGCAAAATAAATGACCCAGATTTCCTAAGTGTAATAACATCATATGACATTATATTTTTATCAGAGACTTGGCTATCCCCTAACACGTGTGTCAATCTGGACATCAATGGGTTTAAAAGTGAACATATGCTAGGAAATAAAAGTGCAAACACCACAAAAGGACGATACAGTGGAGGTATTTCATTATATTATAAACATGACTTACAAAACAAAATTAAAATAGTTGATAAAAATAAATTAGGTATATTTTGGATAAAATGTTGTAAAACTATGTTTAACTTTGATCAAGATGTGTATTTATGTCATGCATACATCCCACCAAAAACCTCGAATCTCAATAGCAGCGATATTGATTATTTTGAAATCATAGAATCCGATATAGAACGATATAAAATCCACGGAAAGATATTAATTACGGGCGATTTAAATAGCAGAACCTCGAGTGAGAGCGATGTTTTAGACTTTGATCGATATATCGATGATGACGTGACATTACAAAACAATGTTTACATCCCGCCGCGAGTAAGTAAAGATCACGTGCTTGATGCGCACGGTAAACGCCTCATCGAGTTTTGTCAATCAAGTTCACTTATAATCGGTAACGGTCGACTGCATAATGACCGCGACATCGGAGAATTTACATTTCATTCATACAGTGGGAGTAGCGTTGTAGATTACCTTTTATTAAGTATCCGTGATTTTGACTGCGTTTCGTATTTTGATATATTAGATCAAAATGAATTTTCGGACCATTCGGGGCTAGTATTTTGCTTAGAGTCTAAACACCAAATACCCACATGTACACTACCAAACAACGATGACTATAAAATCCCATGGGATGTCTTAAAAGCCGAACAATTCAAATCTTATTTGATTGAAAACCAAGCAAACATAAATTCGTTGGCAGATCAAATCGATACTGGGAGTGATATTAATATAATATCCTCACATTTTATGGACATTTTGGAAACAGGTGCTGCCCAAGTATTTGGGAAAAAGTACATCTCCTCTCATAAAAGACAATCGTATAATGATAACAAAAAACCCTGGTTTAACCAAGAATGCCGTTTAGCAAGTTCGGAATTTAAAAAATATCGAAATATATTTCTTAAGGATAAAACCAATGCAATTAAAAGACATGCATTCTTAAACTCAAAAACTAAATACACACGTACAAAGCGCAGAGCAAAATGTAAATTTAAGACCCACGAAACGCACTATCTTTCGAAATTGAGCAAATCGAACCCTAAAGAGTTTTGGAAAAAAGTAAATAAACAGTACAAAAAAGTACAAAACAAAGCGAATAATTTAAGTACGTCTAGCCTGTACGAGCACTTTAAGAACCTTTACTCCACTGAAGAAACCCCCGAAAATGCCTTGCCCGAACACACCGTAAACACCCAAGATATTGAATTAGATAGAGAATTTAGCATAGAGGAAATCATTAAAGCAATACGTTCACAAAACAACAACAAAAATGGTGGTATTGATAAACTATGTGCAGAAGTTTACAAATGCGCAACCAGCGAACTAGCACCGTTTATTCTTAAGTTATTTAATAGACTACTCGACAATGGCGAATACCCGGAGTCATGGGGAGAGGGCATAATTGTACCTATCTTCAAAGGCGGAAACATAGAAGATGAAGCGAATTACAGAGGAATCACTTTAATTAATATCCTTCCAAAAATATATTCAACTGTACTTTTAAATCGTTTGACGAAATGGTCCGAAAAACATGAAACTATCATAAAAAACCAATTTGGTTTCCAAAAGGGTAAATCAACAATAGATTGCATCTTCGTTCTGCATTCTATAATTACAAAAACACTTAGTCAAAAAATGAAATTATATTGCGCCTTCGTGGATTTTGAGAAATGTTTTGATAAATTGGAGAGAACATTTATTTTCCAGAAACTTATTAATGAAAATATCAGCTCCAAATTCGTTAACGCGGTCAGAAGTATGTACAGTACCGTTAAAGCATGCGTGCGATATAATTCTACGTACTCGCCGTTTTTCGAGTCAAACATCGGGGCAAAACAAGGTGATCAAAGCTCAACGTTACTCTTTCTCTTCTTCGTAAACGATATTCTCACTAACATTAACGAAAACATAGACGGACTATTCACGTTAGAAAACCAAAAGCTATTCCTGTTACTTTTTGCCGACGATGCCGTTTTGTTCGCACATACTCCGCAAGCGCTCTCGTCCTTGCTTAAAGACCTCGAAAATTACTGCCAACAATGGCGCCTATCTGTCAATACTAAAAAGACTAAGATCATGATTTTCGAAAATGGAAGGCATACGAATTATGATTTTGTATTTAACAACGTTACACTAGAAACTGTCACTTCATTTAAATATCTCGGTGTGCATCTCTTTAAAAACGGCCATTGGAATAGAACACAGAAACATATTGCAAAACATTCACAGTCAGCGCTCCATAACCTATTTATCGTTTTTAATCAGTTAGGACTAAGCACTAAAGAAAAATGCAACTTATTTGATAGTCTAGTAGGTACAAAATTAACATATTCAGCGGAAATATGGGGTTTGAAAGAAAGTAACGATATAGAACTAGTACACCGAAAATTTCTCAGGAAAATCCTTACAGTTAGAAAATCAACAAATTCAGATGGTCTATATGGAGGATTAGAAAAGTACCCATTTTTTTTAAACATAAACTAAAAGTACTTAAATACTGGATAAAAACAATAAACCCAAATAACAAATTATTAACAAGAAATATTTATCATATGTTAAAAGAGGACGTTGATGAAAATATCACATACGGAAATAAAAACTGGGCCTTTGAAATAAAATCTCTATTAGAAAATATTGGATTAGCACATATCTGGTGAAATCAAAACGAAGTTTTACCAAATGATTACGACCTCAAAATAATATCAGATCGAATATATGATATCTTTAAACAGTCGTGGTACTCAAACATTAATAACTCTAATCGACTAGCCTCTTATAGCACCTATAAGTACGATTTTGAATTTGAGGCATATCTTAGTCGCATAAACGTAACAAGATTTAGAATTGCCCTAACTCAGTTTAGAATATCGCACACAATCTTGCGATTGAGAAAGGACGACATGAAAATATCCCAAAAGAAAATAGATTGTGCGCATATTGTAATATGAAAGTAATCGAAAGTGAATACCACTTCTTACTTGTATGTCCAGCTTATACCACAATCAGAAAACAATATTTGAAACCATATTACTGCCACTGGCCATCAATAAACAAGTTCCGGTCTCTTATGTCGTCAAAATCCCCTAAAGTAACAAACAATTTATCGAAGTACATATATTATGCAACAAGATCACGAACTCTTATAACTTCGAATGAACCCTAAGTAAAAAGCACACTATTGTTTCTTGCATCATGTATAAGAAGATAGTTTAAAGCACGCTAAATCAAAATGTATTTATTTATAATAAAGCCGTCATTGATATGTGCAACTAATTTACATATTTTTCTTAAGATCATATTGCCTTTAACGGAAAAAATAGCTCTAATCGATATGTGTAATGAACTATTTGTAACTCATTTTATATTTATACTGCAACATTTTGTCTCCATAAATATTGCTTTAATTTATCTGAATTTTTCTCCATTTAAATTCTAACTTACAAAGAACGTTTTTAAGCCTATTTTGGACCAATATATAAAGTTGTATACGTATATTATTCCACACAAGAATACATACTGTGAAAATGTTTGAAGTTCGAAGTCACCCACTCAGAAATAAATGTTTGTTGTTATTGTTGTAAATAAATATTATGTGTACTATTCAAATTTTGCTTGCACGGCACTTACATCTCTGTAAATCCTTTTCAGATTAATGTTTATATTTCATGTTCCTTTCACTTTTCACACTATAATTCTTTTTTGGCTATAAGTATGCATTGTGCTATTTTATGCCAGAATAAAGATATGTTATGTTATGTTATTTGGATAAATAAACATGTGTGCCAGAAAAAGAAAATTGCTTAACTCGATAATTAATGATAGTGATCACAGTAAGGGAACACTTTTAAGAACTTCTCCTTAATGCATTTGCGGTTTTTGGTGTGCAGTCAGTTAGTACCAAATATGTAATTTTATTCTGAAAATTAGTGTTTCTTTCATTAGTGTCAATTCACAATTAAATTATCTAGAGCTATATGGTCATGATTAAATTAAATTCTACTGTGCCAAATTTTAATGTTTAAAGAGAACGAAATCAAAATTTCCGCAGTTTTTTTTTGTTGCAAATTAAAAATTCTGACTACCGTCTATCAAATGCTTATCGTCGCATTTTGTGGTCAAAGTTAACATTTCTCTCGGTAAAACAATGTCAAAAATAGTATTTTTTCAATCATTGCAAACATATCCTTAAGTTATTAATACTAAACGATGTTGTATACCGGTATGCGGTGCACGCTATTATTCCTAGACGCTATGCAAAGGAATATAGGAACATCCCGTGCATATGGTATATTGACAGTTTGACTGTCAATTTTCGAACACTGTATTTGGGGAATATTTGTGAGAATCTAAATTTTGAGACACGATTGTTTTGAAATTTTGTTTAAGTGTCCGAAGATTTAGAGTAATTACTGTGGCTGTTTGCGTACTGTTTATTTAGCGCCATAATATAACCCCAATCCGGAATATGAATGACCCGTTGATGGCGGGATGTGAAATAAGCGTAAACTGTACTTTGACAATGTTACTAAACGGTGATGAATCACGCTCAACATAACACAGATCGTAGCTGCATTTAAATGGTTCTGCACAAATATTATATCATGTGTCATCCACATTTTAAGCGCCTCACCGTAATATCCCCCACCCCCCGCCGTTCGACAAGAATTGTATCAGCTGCGCCAAGCCTGGATCATTCTCATCCATGCATAGGTTCACAGCACTGTCAAGACTGCGGAATCCTCACATCAAAGTTGTGATTCTCATGGGGAAATGTAGCAACAACTACAACTGGGAGGTGACACATGGCGGACCCATAAAGCGCTACCATCTTCTTGATGTTGACAAGTATGGCTCATTGAGTCATTGTCGACCTGAAATGGCCCACAAGTCACCCGGGGGTAACTAGAAGCCGATTCATTTCACCATGGGGTGACTTCAAGCCGACGCTTGTCACCCCCGGGTGACTAGAATCGGCTTTATGTCACCCCAGGGTGACATTAATCGGCTTGAAGTCACCCAGGTTAACATGAATCGGCTTCTAGTCACCCTCGGGTGACTATAGCCATTTCAGGTCGACAATGACCCAATGCGCCATACTTGTCAACATCAAGAAGATGCTACGCTCATTGGGTCATGGTCGAACTGAAATGGCTTGAAGTCACCCGAGGGTGACTAGAAGCCGATTCATGTCACCCTGGGGTGACTTCAAGCCGATTCATGTCGCCCCCGGGTGACTAGAATAGGCTTCATGTCACCCCAGGGTGACATGAATCGGCTTGAAGTAACCCTAGGGTGACGAGATTTTATAGGCATATACAATAATTCATGAATGTATGTTTGTGCGTGCGTACCTGTTTTTCTTTATAAGTTAGACATACTATACATTACAATTAATATATTATTTATTTGAAATGTTGCAACAATTCCGATGCATTTATTCACATATTCTAGACTTGGTTGTTGATAAATATGATGAATAAAACTAACACACAATATTATTTGTGGTCTTTTTAAAGATATATCATCTTGAAATATACCCGTACTTTACATAACTTTTAAAAATGAAGTTAATGGGGGTGTTGCGGCAGTTTATTTAACCGATGATATATTTATAGCAACACCTGATGCTATTATCACAACCCAATATTTTTGTTATCAGAAACATCACAAATGACCGAGTTGATTCATAATAGGCACAAAGGTCAGTGGTTCGATCCCAGGTGCGGCTAACTTGTTGTACTTCTTTTTTCTTTCTTTTATTTCATTCTTGTTTTTGTTTTTGTTTTTTTACTTGAGCTCTTAAGGCCTGTTGTTTACATTAATCAATTTAAAGCATTTAATCACAAACTTTAAAACATGCCGAAATATATCAACAAGTCCCTGTTATTGATGAATAAGGTCGAGTTTGGTACTATATGGTCTTATGTTTGTGATTAAATATTTTATTATTGTGTTTTTTTTTGTTAGCTGTTATAATCACAATTAAGATTGTAAAAAAAAATCTGATGTGTATGCATATCTCTAACAATCTATGTACCGGTACGTGGATTTTGCCTACTTGCCGTATTTTATGAAATTTGACTTAGACGGTAGGGATTGTTAAACAAAAAAATCTCTGTTAAAAGTGCGGTGACCCCCTTTTTATGTCCCACAGTCTATACTGGGGGACATATTGTTTTTGCTCTGTCCGTTTGTTGGTTTGTTTGATGGTTTGTTTGCTACAACTTTAACATTTGCCATTACTTTTGTAATATTGAAGATAGCAACTTATATTTTGGCATGCATGTGTATCTCATGGAGCTGCACATTTTGAGTGGTGAAATCAAGGTCAAGGCCTCCTTCAATGTCAAAGGTCAAATATATGGGTCAAAATCGCTCAAAAGGGGACATAGTGTTTCACAAACACATTTTGTTTATTTTTGTTTTATGATGATAATACGTAGACGAACATATTTGAGCAGTTTCGCAGAAAGTTATTAAATAGAACTTTTTTAAAATCCATTTTTGTGGTTAAAATAGTAAAAAAAATGACGTTTTTTTGGGTGACATACACATTATAAAAATTAAATTTCTTAAAATTTAACTTGTGTTCTCCATTTATTTGGTAGTTTGTGGTTTAATTAAATGGTATATGATATATATTAGCTTATATAATATCTACTTGTTGCCAGTTTCATAGGTTATTAATCATTTTTATGCAATTAGAGATATTTCAGTTTTAATGAAAAAGTACATGTTATATCATGGTAAATAAAATCAAAACAAGGCCGGTGACCCTATGTTTTTATTTCATTTTTATATAGTATGTGTATGATGTACTTGAATATAAATTTTGAACAAAATCTATTAGATGGAACAAAAAACTGCAAACCTGCATCAACACCCCTTTAATGTTTTTTTTCGAACGATTCCGGTAGAATTCTGTAGATCCGGTACTTCCACGAGCGAAAAATCCGTTATATCGTCTGCTGATACAGAGTGATAAATCGTCTGCTGATACAGAGTGGTATTTCCAGTTACCCTTTTGTCGCCATCTATCGGGTTGAAGTGAGCCACAGAGAACTCTAAATTTGTATTGACGATAACTTTTACTTGATTTATGTCTAAAAAGCTAAATGTCATACCTTGATTCGACGTTATAAAGGTATATCTTACTATAAAGTTTCAGATACATTATGTTGTTTGCCTTTAAACATATGTTTTACCATGATCTTATCAAATAAGTCAACAACATTAATGTAACTGTAAGAAATTAAGAATGTTATTCAGTCCTATGATTCATAACATGGATTCGTTTTTGTGGACAAACGTGACACTGTTTATGGTAATTGGGATAAAAGAACACTGTTATTTTTAAGTAAACAAATACTATTTTGTGGGGTTTTCATAGTAAACATGTTCTGGTTTGATTATTACTTATTGTGATTAAAGCCTAAAATACAACACTTCCTAGTCCATTAATTGTCCTTCCTATAAGGCTATATGGCAACTGTCATATGCTGGTTTCCCACCTTTATAGTCCAAATATGTCTTCAAACAGTAAGTGTTTTGCTAGATTTAATAATTGCCCTTGAAAGTGTTATGCTCTGTTCTTTAGATACCGTTCCTCTTGGACGTACCTTTCATCAACTCGGGATTAAACCTTTTGCCTTTGAAAACAAAATAGGGTGGGAGTGAGTTTCCTGAGGCATTAGCGCACGCGATAACGGTTGTTGTTGTGGATCTGGGAGATGTTATGACCTGTGGTTTGCTGCCGACGGGAGCGATAACATTGGGTGGTCTTTGTTCAGGCTGAATTCCAGTTTCGTCAATGTTAAATATAAGATGTGGCTTGTCTAGGAGATTGTGTTTTTGGAGGGAAATTTCTAAATTCTTGAAGTACTGCTCTAACGCTTCTGGGTTATTGACTTGGCGCGGTTGGTGTCTAATGATCTCAGCTTTAATGAAACTATTCTGTCGTCCCACCTTTTTCTAAACCCGTAGAGCCAGGTGTTGCTCATTGGTTTGTTATCCGGTTTTCTTCCAAGTTCGTGAAGCAATTCGCCGGCCAGCTGTTTTAAGTTTGGCATTGGTTTTACCATACCCTAACTGGGACAATGTTGTGATGCGCTCAATAAGGGTTTCTTCTTCTTCTTGGGTCATAGCTCTCCATCGTTCATTCGGATTCTCAGCGTTTACGAGACCCTTAACGCGATCCCTTAATGTCTGAGTCGGAACTCCGAAATTGCGCGCAGCAGTTTTAATTTTCATACCATTTTCTTTAACTGCCTAAAAAAAATTGTAAGCAAGAAGCAGGCTTTCTGGATTGTAATTTCGTTTTCCAGCATTGTACTTTTGGGGGACGGGCTGCAGGGCCCTCAATCTGTCAAATCCACGGCCGAAATTCGGCCGCATTCCCCCCCCCTGAAAAGTATACTTTTTTCCCCTTTTTGGGGGAAAAATTCCCCCTAAAAAAAAAAAAATTTTTTTTTTTTTT
>VMBQ01002515.1:14025-106975 GCA_007657795.1 Dreissena rostriformis | reverse complement strand
CTAGGTTTCAAGGGGCAAAGAACACATAAAGATCATCAGACATTGTTTAAGTGTACAATAGTACACACAAATCCAACATGGCGTCGAAAATGGCCGCCAAGATGGCCGCCAAAACCTATAAATGATCATAACTATGTAAATATCCACTCAAATTTGATTATTTTGGTGGCTATATATGGGTTTCAAGGGGCAAAGAACACATTTAGATCATCATACATTGTATAAGTTTATTATATTACACCCAAATCCAAAATGGCGTACAAAATGGCCGCCAAGATATCCACCAAAACCTATAAATGATCATAACTATGTAACTATCCACTCAAATTTGATGGATTTGGTGTCTATACCTTTATGATTTAAGCGGCAGAAACACATAAAGATCATCAGACATTGTTAAAGTTAACGATAGTATACACAAATCCAACATGGCGTCTAAAATGGCCACCAAGATGGCCGCCAAAACATATTTATGATAATAACTATGTAAATATCCACTCCAATTTGATTATTTTGGTGGATATACATAGGTTTCAAGGGGCAAAGAACACATTAAGATTATCAGACATGTTTAAGTTTATTATATTACACATAAATCCAACATGGTGTCCAAAATGGCCGCCAAAATGGCCACCAAAACCGATTAATGATCATAACTATGTAACTACATGTATCCACTCAGATAAGATGATTTTGTTGTCTATACCCAGGTTTCGAGGAGTAAAGAGCACATTACGCAGGCTTCGACACTAACGGTGTCCCGGGAACCCGAGGACACCAGATTTTGGCGAGGGTCACCAGTTCTTTCAAGCTGGGTGATCCTCCGGGAACCCTAAATTTATAGAACAACTTCGTATAGATTGACCATTTGAACCTGCGTTATTATCTTTTATTTCTTGCCGTGTTTATAAGAAGAACTTCCAAAACGTTATTTTTATTATCTCGGACCAGTTACTATGTGGTACATGCGCAAAGTATTCCGATTACGTGAAGGGAAGTAACTCGTGGTCGATGTGTGTGTGTGTGTCGCGTGCTATTTATAGATCATTTGTGGGTTTTTCCAAAAATTGGAGAATCTGCATTTGTCAACTGCAGAAAAACAAAATCGTCTACAAATGCGATATTTGAACATTATTAATGTAAAAATGGAAGAAATAATAGGATAAATAGAATATTGGGCCTAAAAAAAGGAGCCTTGTCTCCGGTTACCCGAACGAACCTGTTTTTATTCGCCGACTCAAAAGTTTTTTCTGTTACAAAATCCGCATCCGAATTTTTTGTTCGAAATTTACGCAACTTCGGAAAGTTGTTTAAATTTCGGACACAAAATTCGGATGTGGATTTTGTGACAGAAAAAATGTTTGAGTCCGCGGCGGTAAGAATCTTGATCAAACATCTTCTTGTTAAGAACTATATCTGAAAGTTTGTACTATGTAGTCATGCATTTCACACTGCTTATACCTGAAAATAATGACATTCTCGTTGTTAAATATTCAATTAAGTGTTGTGGTAAGAAAAAAAAAAAAAAAGCCCTCTGGGAACCCTGTCAAAAAAGTAAGTGTCAAGGCCTGATTACGATTGTCAGACATAGTTACACAGAAATCTCACATGGTGTCCAATGACGCAATACGAAGGACGGCAAGTCCATTACTTTTGATCAGATTTGATTCATACTTTGACAAAAAGATGAGCGGTCTGCACCCGCTAGGCGGTGCTCTTGTTTAAAGAATTGATACTCTCCTAGCCCTTCTGTAACTGATAGTAAATATTATGTTCTTATGTTAATATTAATACATTTGCAAAATGATGTCATTTACATACCCACTATTGTTGTTGTCAAATCATAGGTTACATTCTATTGATTTCATTACTTTTATTGGACAAATATTTTGCGCACAGATTAAAGGCAGTTGTTAAAGTGTTAATTGTTTGATGTGTGATACCAATTGATGGGATACAGTTTTTTCTAAACTTGTATAAGTAACAGCCCCCAGCTTCGCCCAGAAAAATATAAAAATAAATAAACTTACATAACAGCCGCCGGCTTCCCCCTGTGAAATGAATTCCCATAGAAACAAAATCCCTCAGGGGTAGAATTTATGAGCTAACAATCATAAAATTCCTGTTAAAATAAGTTTACAAAATCCATTACAATTTTTTAAAATCAAGTTCACTTTTGCCCAATTCTCAAAACATTAGCTCTTCATGTTGCATTCTTTCTAAATTAAAATTCACTTTGGTTATTATTTTTATGCCCCCGGTAGGGTGGCATACAGCAGTTGAACTGTCCGTCAGTCTGTCCGTCTGACTGTCTGTCCGTCCGTTCGAAAACTTTAACATTGGTCATTACATTTATTGAAGATAGCAAATTGATATTTAGCATGCATGTGTATCTCATGGAGCGGCACATTTTGGGTGGTGAAAGGTCAAGGTCATCCTTCAAGGTCAAAGGTCACAAACAAAAAAATCAAAGCGGCGCAGTAGGGGGCATTCTGACAAACACGTCTCTTGTTAAATATAAGCATTGCTCTATGCTCTTTCATCTCGTTAGTTGATTTACACATGTTCAATGGGAATACCCCATCCCACAATTCACATTGTACATGCACTTCTGTAAAATTGCGAAAATGTGTGTGTGTGAAATTCTGAAACTCATTTATCAACAATATTGGACGTTTTGATTTTGAAAACGGGAATAGTGATTATACAGGATTTATCAGGGAATGAATTGAAACATCTTAAAATAATGTGCTTTTTAGCTAACTCCGCTATCTTGACTGCTACAGTTTTAATCCTATATCTTCACCAATTTACTGATACATGAAAATGTGTCAAATAGATTCAGGAACTGTTGAGTTATAAGGGTCTCACCTTTACTTTATTTGAAAAACATTTAAACAATGTACATGTACTTCTGTTGAAATTCTGGCAAAATTTTGTGTTTATGAAATACTTATTTATCAATAATATTGCACATATTTTGAGTTAGAAAACGGAAATGGTGATTAAACAGGATCTATCAGGAAATGGATACAATCAGCAAATGTATGTATCCAGTGATCAACATGGTCAAATAGGGTTTAGATCTTTAGCTATGTATGTATTGGAGAATCTTTGTTGCCATTGTTGCAGTCCAGAGCTAAGAGTCTTTTGGTTAGTCCAGCCACTGGAATAGTGAACTATTTTTTAGTCTGTGGCAAGCGTCAAAAGCCTTCTTCAAGGCCTCAGTATCCTGGAGAAATATGGCCGCCATCTTCTCAAGCCCAGCGAGAGCCGATCATCTCTCTGGACACAGATCAAGTTCAGTAACAGTATCTTCAGAGAACGTGTCAACACTATTGAGGTACGCTCTTAACTGTTTATCACCCAGAAGCAAAGTGAAAATGGCATATGCAAACAGCATAAAACCAGAACAGCCTGTGAGTAACTCCCAGTCTGTTCAGGTTTTATGCTGTTTAGCTGCTCATCAGAACGTCAAAATTCATATCTGAGCGTTAAAGGGTTAACTGCTTACCACCCAGATACACACATTTACATGTATCTAGGCCCTTGGAAAATCCAAATAAATTGTAGACCTATTTTTACTAGATTCAAGTTTTAGCGGCTTCATTTCCAACCCTAAGATACTTCTGAGCAGCAAACAGCATTAAACCTGAACAGACTGCTAGTTACTTGCAGGCTGTTCTGGTCTTATGCTGGTTGCATATAGGCATTTTCACTTTGCTTCTGAGCAGGAGATGGTTAAAAAAAAACTGGTGCTGTTTCAGGTTTTACAGTATATGTAAGACTGGTAACATTTCTTTATTTAAACACAGCTCAAGTATGACGTATTAAAATTTCTTATCTAACGTAAAATTAATGGTAAGTATGAAGCTATTTAAAATATAGTAATAAAAATGTTAAGCTATTTTTCTCCAATAATAAGATAAAATACTTATGTTGTAGAGATGTTATCATTTGCTGCCATATATATTAGCCTCATTCTGGGAAAACTGGGCATAATGCATGTGCGTAAAGTGCCGTCCCAGATTAGCCTGTGGACTGCACAGGCTAAATAGGGAAAACACTTTCCACCTAAACTAGGTCTTCATTGAATAGATGCCCTTAAATGAAAAATTCCATTTAAGCAGAAAGTGTTGTCCCTGATTAGTCTGAGCGGACTGCACAGGCTAATCTGGGGCGACACTTTACGCACAAGCATGAAGCCCAGTTTTCCTACCAGGCTCATATTATAGAATACTCAAATTAATCAACACTTATACAGGGTGGACGAGATATCATGCACAAGTTGGGTTACACGCTGGAAAAGCCAGATTCGCTGTGTTTCCCACCGAATACTGAGCCAGACCATGGCCGAGTCCTGAACATTGTGCTGGATCTCGCTATCGGTCGCAAAGAGCTGGAAATGTACCTAGAGGGCCAGCACCCTCATCCACATTACATAGAGGCCTTACTTACACCACAATTCAGGTAGAGGTCCTAGAAAAACTTGAGACTTATGAAATGAGCCGCGTTCTGGGAAAACTGGGCTTTATGCCTGTGCGTAAAGTGTCGTCCCAGAATAACTCATCAGTTACGACACTCTGCTTTTAAGGAATTTTTTGTTTGAAGGAAGTCTCTTTTAAACGAAAAATCCAGTCTAGGGAAAATATATGTGTCGTCCATGATTAGCCTGTTTAAACTGCAGAGGCTAGTCTGGCAGGACACAACGCACTAGTATTAAGCCCAGTTAAACAAAATGTGGCTCAAATGTTTTCTGCTATCATGAATACATCTATTTATTTTTCCGTTTTCTTGATTTACAGGTTTGTTGACCAGGAAGTTGAGCCCATTATCTTATAATTTAGTTAGCCGTAGATGTAAAATATTGACATACACTGATTAAGGTACTGATTTAAGATACTTGAACATATATTTCATTTATCATAACTAAGTTAAATGCAAACTAAAGATTGATAAAGATGCAATTGTGTATTTCTGAACTTGTGATAATTATTTTGATGTAAGTGTCACAAACGGGTTCAACTCTTATTTTCTCAGGTCCCTATCGTTAGCCACTACCTGCTAACAAGGCCCTCCACTACAAAACCTTTCAATCTGTTTTTTAATCGCATTCAAATAAATTATTAACCATAATAAGGATGCTTGTGACTTTTTAAACTTTTATTCCATTGATTTACTTTTTAAGAATATCGTAACTAAATGCAGATACACTGTCATGTGTAAAAAGACACAATTGTGATTGTTTGTTAACTTGTGATCATGTTCTTGATTTAAGAGTCTCAGTCACAAACTGACTATATTTCCGTTGCCTAGGTCTCAGCTGTCGGGACGAAGCAGTCAGCCAGCTCCAGGTAACCAGTCCATGGCTCAACCACTCCCCACACAGGCTCTACCAAGGTTTGAGCCGGGCAGGGGACCGGTACCTGGTTCCCATGACGAGAGGGCTCAACCAATGCTCACACCAGCTCAGCAAGGTCAAAGGTCAGTCAGGTTGGACCAAGGTCGGGTACTGACCCCTGCTGTCCTGGATGAGAACAATACTGGGGCCGCCGGGGCCCCTCAAAGCATGGTCATTCCAAACGATCACGGGGCATCAAGATCTGACGACCTCGCGACAGGGACACAAAGTCTGATGCCAAACATGGTTGGAAGATCAAACCAACAATTTCAACAGGAGAAATCACTGCATCTAAACCCACTCTTTATTGGAAATTCTATGGTGACTGGTCCTCCAAATACTAATCAGCCTCCACAGAGTAACTTGGATATAAGTATGCCAAACCTTTTGTTACAACATCAGCAACACCATCAGATGGTTCCTCATCAGCTGAGTTCTTCAAGCCTTTCTCCTGCTTTGTTCCAGCAAAATATACCTGACCAATCAACTCTCATGTTACAGACTCAGCATGGTCAGTTCAGCCAATCAAATCCTGTATTCCAGCCAAACACTTCCAACCAATCACAAAACCTGTTACATCACCAGCACCTCAATCAAACCAGCCAATCCAATGATAATCTGGTACCAGCGTTGCCTGGTTACCATGTGTCGCTGACAGGTGATCCCTTGGAGTTCCCACCCAATAGACAGCCGCCCGGGGAGTATCAAGGAGCTAGACCCAAACAAACACCAAATCCATGCCCTGAGGTAATGTTGACTTTTGATTGAAAAAGTTGGGAGTTTTTGCTTAAATTTAAGTTTTTGCCTAATTCTGTGTTTAAAATACACCAAAAAGTGAAATGCATATTGCATGGAAATAGTGTTGCTAAAATGGAAAGAATGTGTACAGATGTAGTTGCCATTAAGTTTGAGTATATCTTTTCAAATAAAAAATATAAATACCTTATGGTTTATAAGATGTTTCTTGGAAAAAAATCCTTAAAAGATGAGCAAAATAAAATAATACCAATTATCTTTATGTTGTTAAAATGCACTGAATGCAATTGTATTCAAACTATGTGAATAAATTGGTTTTGATAATACACATTGAAAGTGAACATGTATGAACATTTAGTTGTTTTTGATCTTTTATATCAGCAATGTTTGTCAGCAAGCAGATATTATTTATTTGTATGCATTTTCAAGTCTACTACCAGGTATTTGTCATAGGCTCATAGCTGTTGTACATGTAGATGTTACCTTTGATGTTTTTTCAGCCTGCCGGCCTGGTGGCAACTCCTGGGAATATTGAAGTCCCTCAGAGCCCAGGCACAGGTTAGTACTTGATGTTGATATTTTGCACGGTTTTATTTAAATCAATAAAAACTTCACTTTGCTTGCACGTTCTCTGGATTGGTATATGGGCCTCGATCTGGGAAAACAGGGCTTAATGCATGTATGTAAAGTGTCATCCAGAAGCCCATCAGGCCTAATCAGGGATGATACTTTCCGCTTTTATAGAAATTTGTTGAAAGAAAGTCTCCTCTGAACTAAAATCCAGTCTAGGCGGAAAGTGTCATCCCTGATAAGCCTGTGCGGACTGCACAGGCTAATCTGGGACGACACTTTTCGCACATGCCTCAAATATTTCCCAGTGTGTGAGATATGCGGCTACAACACTGCGGAGGTGCTGTGTCAAGACCAGATGTGTGCCAACAAGATGTTGTGCCTGGAGTGTAACACAAAGTGGCACAGCCACCCCAAGCGCGCCAACCACCAGGTGGAGAGGCTCCATCCACTGACCTCCTCAGGGTCAGCACGGGCCCCGGATCGGCAGCGATCTGACGATGGGAACACGCCACAAAAAGGTGGGTAGTTGTTTTTAACCTTTTTTGTTAAATCGCTGAAAACAAATAAATGTTATATGGTAGAAGTCATAGGTTTGAGATGGACTAAAAATGTTTGATAAGCCTGGGATATATGTTGCCCAATTTGAAGCCCTGAGATTTTTTATGAAGATATCTGGGAAATTTTCCATAGAACTTTCTGATTGTTCCCGTTGGATCTAGATTATCTCATTCCCTGTAACTTTAAAACTTTAAGTAGGATAAGTGATTAGCTGTGTAAAGAGGCAAGTAAGGTTACTCTGTATAGCACATTCCATGTAAGCTAGAGGTCCCATGGTTGTGCCAGACTGGCTGCACACTTCCCCACCCTGTGACAATTTTATGATTTTTTTGTCTAGAACTTTGGAATGGCTACCTGTTGTTTTCAGGTGAAAACCAGTACATACAGAATGAAGGAAGGATTCATGGGGGCAACAGCATGATGGGATATGGGTACCCACAACATGGGATGCAGAATACACCTTTGTGAGTAACTTTGTCCTTATTTTGTATCCAATATTATTGGTGGATGTCTGGATTTCTTAATTTTGTTATTGTTAATGAACTTTTGACAAATTGACCAGATAAAAAGTGGCTCTTAAATTGTATTCTATATTAAAGAAGATATGAAAGAATATATAATTTGCTAAGTGTTGACTATTATGTTCATGTAGAATCCTTTGTAATATTATTCACATATAAATACAGCTTCCATTTGTTTTACATTTCTTCTGTCAGAACACATACTTCCAAATAAGTTGTGATTCAGCTCGAAAAGTTTGTGATATTGTCTTCTAGGTCACATCACCAAAGAAACCCTTCTACTAATCAGCAAATGGGCATGCCACAAACACCAACACAGTCCGGCGGTTACCAAGGCAACTACAACCAAGGTCTCCATGGCAACCACCAGTATCCTGCTGCCGAGCACATGATGCAACAGGGATACATGTATTCCAACCAGGCACAGTATCCCATGCCTCCGTCCATTTTTCCCTCGGGAATGGTTACCAGCGGGCATATGCTGTATCAGCATTACCAGCCCAGCATTCCTGTGTATATACAAGGTTATGGAATGGGGAGCCCTGAGGATCATGGAATGTTCCAGTCTAGGTCTGACACTACTCTCAATAGGCATTCCACTTATGACCAGACTGGTTATAATGATAATAACATGAGACATTCAGTGTCTGCACCAAAAGGTATGGAACAGAAAAAAATAACAACTCCGACCTCTGCTGGAAGCGCGGGTAGTATGCCTTCTTGGTATTCAGGGTCTACGCTTCTTCCGAAAATTTTAGAAATTAAAGATCTTGGGAGTAGGCATGCCAAGTTGGAGATAACATTGATGACCCTGCAAGACGATCTCAAGGATTATGACCAAAAAATAAATGATATAATGATAGAAAATCCCGATTTTTTTCACGACGAAAACTACCAGAATTATGCAAGGAAAAAGAGAAAACACCTGCAAGAAATAAAGGAATTGTCTAAGCATAAACTTGAACTGGAATCGTCGCAAGATGTGCAGCCTGGTAAAATTGATCAGCAGAATGGAGCAAATGAAACCATGGAGACGCTAAAGAAACGACTGTCAGACATGACCTTTTCAAAGCCCAGTGGTAGCCCCTTCTTCCCTACAGTGGCCAGTCCTGAAAACCTCAGACCCGGATTTCAGCCATTGGGTCCACCAGTGGTCAGTTACCCCTACCCCTCATACCCTCCTGGCACATTGACCACTCCATCAGCTACCCCTGTCAACACAACTGGGACGTCACAAAATTATCCCCAAGTTTTGAAGTTAAGTGGACCAGATAATGTGTCCAGTAATACTTCTACCTTGGAAAGTCCATGGAGGCCTGGCGTTGCTCAGAATATTCCAAACATCTTTTCTGGAGGTGGTGATAACAATATGGACGTTATTAGACAAATGCTGGTTCTCGACCAGAATCCCCATGCCCCAATATCTGGTATTGGAAATGTGTCAGGACAGGCAATAGGTCAGGTTCCTGTTGCTTACCCTCCAAACATCATTGACACTGGACCGTCCAGTGTGCATGAGCCTGGTACAAACAAGACCTTTGACGAAAAGTGGCAGTGTGAACACTGCACTCTTCTCAATGACATGACAACGAACATTTGCACAGCCTGCGAAAAAACTTCAACCAGGTTGCCATCTGGATGTCAACCAAAATCAGCGGTGAATTCTGGGGAGCTTCAGCAAGAGCCATGCGAGCACTGTACGTCGTACAACCCTGTGGGAACAAAAGTGTGCTCTGTTTGCTGTCGGTCCCAAGACAAGTACCAAGCCAAGCTTCATGTGTCAACAAGCGCTGCCAAGTTAGTGGCTCAGCAGAAGGACAGCCAATCATCTGAAGGGGTCGGGTCACCGTTTGAACTCGTTCCCCGCACGAATGAGTCCGAGCAGAAGTCCCCCGAATTGACTGCTGCAGCCTCTGGAGTTGGGAAGATGATCAATGAAGAGCAGGATAAGGTATGTACCCCGTTTTCCCAGAGCAAGGCTCATATAATGGTTGGTATGTGCTTTACAGTGGTATTTGTACTAGCTTTACAGTTAATCAAGGCATATAACAGTTTTACAACTTGATCAAATGGAATACCATCAATTTCTAAACTATACTTCAGCATATATAGTCATTAAAAACAAAATGAATTCCCGTAGTATCTAAATAATGCATTTCTCAAAACTTCAAAGGTTTACCTTGAGAAGAAACAAGCGCATGAGGAGTACGCCAAACGAATGAAACATCAAGGTCAAATGTCGAGCACCTGTGCCCCATCCACTAACCAGAGCGATGCTTCCAAAGCGAGACAGCCCCAAACTGCCATCTTCCCGCCAGAGTTCAGTGATTATGTTGCTGTCCAGGAGAGCGATTGTAGCGCTGAAGCAATGGCAGAAGCAGCCCGCAATACAGCCGCTGCTGTTGGACCGCCTAAGCCTTCTGCTCAGATTGCAAAAGGCGAAAGTCACAATAGTATGTCCCTGCCTTCTTTACATTTGAGCCGCACTCTGAGTTTCATCAACCTAGCTTAACCCTTTGAGCGCTGGAACCGGATTTTAAAGGTCTTTGCAAACAGAAGATTGTAAAGCTTAACCCTTTGCATGCTGGGAAATTTGATAACTGCTAAAATGTTGTCTGCTAAATTTCTAAAATTAGCATTTTCTTCGATTTTTTTTTCAAAAAATACTATCAGAATAGCAAACAGTTTAGATCCTGATGAGACGCCACGTATAAGTGGCGTCTCATCTGGATCCAAACTGTTTGCAAAGGCCTTCAAAATCCGGTTCCAGCACTCAATGGGTTAAGTACTTTTTGAGTTATCATAGGATCCAGATTGTTTGTACGGACTTGGGGTAAACCTATAGTCCCCCTGTAGACACTTTCCTACTAGAATGGATTTTCTTTTAGACAAGACTTCTTTTAAACAAAATATTATTAAAGTTGAAAGTTTCGTTCCTGATTAGCCTGTGCAGACTGCCTTTCTCTCTGTATAAACCTTTCTTCAACTCGTCGGATAAAGTCAATTACACAATGGCACTTGCATAGTATTCTCTATTGTTGGTGGTACTAAAATTGTGGTTGCTATGGTAACATATATAATTCAAAATCTGCATCCTGCCATAACTCAAACAAATTGAAGCCAGGTTAACGAAACTTGTGGAGATCCCTTTTTTTAATCCGGTAAGGTACTGCTGTATTGTCTGTGGCATAGCTCTTGTTTTAGATGATATCTTAATTTTTGGCCATGATTTAGGCTTGATCATGTTAGAAGCCAACATGCTTATTGTCACTTTCATTTATTTTTTCTAAAAAAATTGGGTTGTACAAGAAGTAAACTTTGAATGTTGCCTTAGAAGAAATACAATTTAAAATCTTCCTGTTGCAAGGTGGAGGCATTTTTGTTTTTCTAAGATGACATTGTTTCACATGTCACTAAGATTTTAGCCTTGTACAGAATCAGCGTTCTTTCAATCAAATCTTATTAATAGATTCGGACGACTTTGAGAAAAAGCATGTCAAATTAATGAACTCTTTTAGCGCTGGAACCGAATTTTAAAGGCCTTTGCAAACAGTTTGGATCCTGATGAGACGCCACAGAATGTGGCGTCTCATCAGGATCCAAACTGTTTGCTATTCTGATAGTGGTCTTTGAAAAAAATTGAAAAAAATGATGATTTTAGACATTCAGCAGACGACATATTAGCAGACGACAAATTTCCCAGCATGTCAAATTAATTAAAACGGTATCAATTCTCCTGAACAGAAAATTTGTCAAGGGTACTAAAGAACACCGAGCAAGGTTCAAACAGTGGGGACGAAGCTTTCTCATCAGCCCCTACTAGCCTGGAGCCAACAATTCGTGAGATCACAGAGGTCACCTACCAGACCCCTCCCGAAGCCCCTGATACTGAGAAGGGGTTCGTGGATACCATGCAGAAACTGACCCAGGAAAGGGACCAGAAACAGGTCAACCTGGAGGGACGTACGCTCTTCTCAATCATCAAGGTGCGTCTTATAGGGGTTTAGCTGTATTTTTGAGCCTCGTTCAAAATGGGATTTAATTCATGTGCATTAAGTGTCATCCCAGATTAGCCTGTGTAGTCTTGTCAGGCTAATCAGGGATGACACTTTGCGTCTAAACTGTGTTTTTCCTAAGAAGGGACTTCCTTTAAGCAAAAAAATCCATAAAAGCGGAAAGTGTTGTCTCTGATTAGCCTGTGCGGACAATTTATACCTGATTTCCTTATCAGATTCTTAGCTTGGCTGTTTTCGAAGAAAACCCGAGGTATTGTCATAGCCCTCTTGTCTTCCGCGTCGTCGTGGTTGTCGTCCGAAAACTTTAACATTGGCTATAACTTTTGCAATATTGAAGATAGCAACTTGATATTTGGCATGCATGTGTATCTCATGGAGCTGCTTATTTTGAGTGGTCAAAGGTCAAGGTCAACCTTCAAGGTCAAACAAACTCTTTTTTTTTTTTTGCTTTTTCATGTGTATCTCATCGACCTGCACATTTTGAGTGGTGAAAAGGTCAAGGTCAATGATGACCTTCAAGGTCAAAGGTCAAAAAAACAAAATCCAAGCACCCACAGCCGAGCATTGGCAGCCGCTATGCGCTGCTCTTGTTATATGCACTTTCTTTTCCTACTTTATACTAATAGGACATTATTAATCTCATAACAATGCTGCCCATAATATTGTAGCGCCCAGCTCTATAGGGCTTGAAATTGTTGTTTCCTTACGTCAGTATAAATGAAGACAAGTCTACTTGACGCTTTACTTTTTATTGCATTGCCGTTTGATGACATGTGATATAGCGTCAAAATTCAACAATTCTTGGCATATAATGTTAACAATAAACAGTGTGTTTAATGATTCGAGTGTCCACGTTGTCTTTTAAAGATAACAGTCCACTAATAAATTAAGTGCAATAACACGGGCTTATTAGATCTATAAAATAGTAGCAAAGAGCGAAAAGGAATTACAGTTAAATTAAATAGGTTTCTTTTTCTTATTCAGATTTGTCAGTAAAACGTACTTTAATAATAATCGTATCCGTTACTATTTTATTTATTTATATTTCCCTTCGCTTAAGATGTTACGCAACCAGTGTGTCTTAAGTTATGTGAGTTTCAAGTCAGACTGAATCGGGAAAACCGCTGCTTTTATACCCATGGATGGGCACAAACCCCAAACTGGACAATGACCAAATAAAACCCACTTAAAACCAGTTTTTGTCCCATCCCAAAAAAAACCCAAATAATGACCAACGAAAGAACGCTCAGTCCCAAAAATAACCCATTTATAGAACGCGCTGCATGGATACTGGGAGGAAGCGGGCAAGAACAGTCGCCATATTGGAAATCGATAAAAATTTATCAAAATTACTTAAACAATCAATATTTGACAGTAAAACTTACCGAATTCATAAAAGAGAACGATCTTTTCATTTTTTCTCCGCAAGTTACAATAGAACAGACGACACAAATAAAGTAGAATTTAACTGACGTCCCAGCATTCACGACAAAATGATGGAACACATTTTTGCAAACATAAATACGGACAATGAAATTGGATTTGAAAGGGTAAAATACAGTGCTTTACAATAAACACTGAGCAGTTATCTTTATAATTATTAGTTTTATGAAAAAACTTGAGCGAATAGTGTCGTATATTTATAACACAGGAATAATCTTTATCAAACAACAAGTATATAAACCATGAAACGACAAAATCATTGGAAAACACAATTCACTCTACATTTTGCCTAAATGATTGATTATACAATATGCTCATGAGGTAAACATGTAAATGTGAGTTGCTACTATCAACAAAATAATGGAGATGTGGACACTCCGATGAATTGGATAATGTTTAGCTCAGGAAATAAAGTAAACAGGTAAGTACAATAAAATAATGAACGTTACATGTATAAGATGTACAAATTGTTTACTGTTAAACAACAACATTGTGCGGGGCACATCAATATTTTGATATCACAGTACACCTGAAGTACTTCATATTTTCGCTGGGTATGTAGATGGCATCTGAGGAGGGTTACACCGTACCTGAGGCGGAATTAGCCTTCAACCTGGAGGAGAATGACCCGCTGCAGTACCTGAAGAATGTGTGGCCGAGCCTGATAGAGCATGTGGCGTACCATGCAGCGGAAGAGGGCAAGAAGGGGCCCCAGAACAGCGTAGGGGACGTGTCCACACAGGAGGCTAAGGAGGCCCTGCTGGCTTGTAAGGGAGACCTTGATGCAGCTATCAAGAAATGTGTGGAGGACAGGATTGTGAAGGTATTGTTTGTGATTTTTGTAATCAAGCCTGCTTTTGGCCTATTCATTTTGGTTATCAAGTGTGATTTTGGCGCATTTTGGTTATCAAGTGTGATTTTTTGCCATATTCATTTTGGTTATCAAGTCTGATATTTGGGATTTTTTTAGGATAATGAACCTGCTGTGAAATATGTGTTAAAGTCTTGGATACAGTTTGGTGAATAGGACGTTATTTAAAAAAGGTTTTCCATTTAGGCATTGATAAGCAAAATCATGTACAAGTTTCAATTTTTGCATTATCTACTGTGGAATCCCTTGAATTTGCAAGGGTGCACATTCTAAGACACAGTTGCAGACATTTGGAAAGGTATTTCAATTAATTTGTATAATGTCTTATTACCAAGAACAGCTTTGAGAGGTTCTATTTTGGGAGCTAATTTATTGCTATTTATAAATGTGTACCAGTACTGGATTAGGCTGTAAATTAACATTCATTGTAACCACACCAGAAGCCACGTTTATGGTTCAATCTTGATAAAACGTGATCAGAATGTTTATAAGGACAATATCTAGGCCAAGTTCAAATCTGGGTCAAACACTCTGTCTCTGAGTCATTTCTTAGATCAATCTTTATACTACTCTCGAAGCCACATTTATGACTCAATCTTTATGACACTAAATCAGAATGTTTATATTGACAATATTTTGGCCAAGGTCATGTACTCTCGAAGCCACATTTATGACTCAATCTTTATGACACTAAATCAGAATGTTTATATTGACAATATGTGGCGTGTTCTGAGAAAATTGGGCATAATGCTTGTGCTTAAAGTGTCATCCCAGATTAGCCTGTGCAGTCCGCACAGGCTAATCCGGGACGACACTTTCCGCCTAAACTTGATTTTCGCTAAGAAGAGACATCATTTAAACGAAAAATTCCATAAAAGCGGAAATTGTCGTCCCTGATTAGCCTGTGCGGACTGCACATGCTAATGTGGTATGACAATTTACGCACAAGCATTTTGCCCAGTTTTCTCAGAACACGCCACATATTTTGGCCAAGGTCATGTCATGGTCAATTACAAGGTCACCAGATCAAATCACATTTATGACTCAGTCCTCATTAAACTTGGTCAGAATGTGTTTTTTTGTCAATATTTCAGCAAAGGTGGAACCTGGGTCAAGTGGGGTCAAAACTAGGTCAATATAATGACTTTATTGATGAAAGTTGGTCACAATATTAATAGAAGTTGAAATCTGAGTCAAGTGGGGTCAAACACTAGGTCAATATAATGACTTTATTGATGAAATTTGGTCACAATATTAATATAAGTTAAAATCTGAGTCAAGTGGGGTCAAACACTAGGTCACCTGTTAGTCTGAGCAAACAAAAACAGATAACATTTCTTATTGTAATTCTTACTTCAGTCTATTTCCGCCTGGGATAGTTTGGTCAATTTGCTGCATTTGGTCTGTTACAGTATGGGCTTAATGTATGTGTGTAAAGTGTCGTCCCAGATTAGCTTGTGCAGTCTGCACAGGCTAATCAGGGACAGCACTTTACGCTTATTTTATTCAACTTTCTTCGATTGTTTTAAGTATGGCATGGTGAGTCAGCAGGGAGAGTTTGCGCGGGAGGAAATTCTGACGGCTCTGTTCCAGCACCAGGGAGACGTAATGGAGTCCCTGGATCAGCTCAACCACTCGGTAATCAAGCCTGTCAGCGACCGCGTGTGGAACGCTGGGGACGCAGATGGTAAGATACTTGTTTATGCCCTATCCCCCCTCCACCCCCAAGTGTTAGTAGCATATAGCAATTGCTTATTCCTTCCGTCCATCATTTTGTTCTATGGATATTATCGTCTTTCAAGAGGTTTTTGATAATAAGTCATTCCTAGCTTCTAAAGCCCATAGCATAGGGTCTTCCCATCATCGTTTGGTTTTATGGATGTTATTCTACTTTGAGTGATTCTTTAAAACCACATGCTTTTTTTTAGTCTGGAGAAATAAACGTGTTAGTTTTGTTTAAACCTATTCATACCTCGACTGTATCTCAAGCTTTAAGACTTGAAGAGACACCCTTGACTCCATTTCCTGTGATGCTCCTGTCTTTGGGGAGAATTTGAAAATGCTGTCCTTGTGGGAATTAAACATAGAAGCTATGGGTTGCAAGGACAAACATTTGGAGCAATGCTCTGGGAAAACTGGGCTTAATGCATTTGAGTATCGTGTCATCCCAGATTAGCCTGTGCAGTCCACTCAAACTAATCTGGAACGACACTGTCCGCCTAGACTTGATTTTTGTTTAGAAAAGACTTCTTTTAACTAAAAATGTCATACATGTATAGCGTAAAGTGTCATCCCTGATTAGCCTGTGTGGACTGCTTTACACTACAAGTGTGCATTAGGCCCAGTTTTCCCAGAATGTGACTCCCATATTCACAACATTTCTACATCTGGAAATATCATTTGAGACTAAAATGATACCAATTTATCATAAACAACCGTCTGTGAATAAAACTTTTTGTTGCCAAGTGTCTCTCTCATCGAAGATGTGTAAACAAACATACAAATGTGCGGTTTGCTGTTCAGTTGTTGGTTTGAAAGCTTCTAGGCCAGTCACATAGCAGCTTTTGCTTATGCTACAAAAAGTTGTAACTGAGCCTCGTTCTTGAAAAACTGGTCTTAATGCATGTGCTAAAAGTGTTGTCCCAGATTAGCCTGTGCAGTCTTCACAGGCTAATCAGGGACAATACTTTCTGCCTAGACTTGATTTTCCTTTAGAAGAGACCTCCTTTAAACAAAAAATTCACTAAAAGCGAAAAGTTTCGTCCCTGATTAGCCTGTGCGGACTGCACAGGCTAATCTGGGATGACACTTGACGCTCATGCATTAAGCCTTGTTTTCCCAGAGTTTGGCCAAATTATTGTTGTTTGATATATTCCAGCGGGTCGTGAAGCTCTGTTTGGAGCAGGAAACCAGACAAATAGTATCTCTAACAGCGTGATCCGATGTGACGACTTTCAGAGACTTGTGAAGAATAAGGAGCTACCTAAAGAAGTAAGCATTTACTCTACCCTGATTTTATTATCCCTTGTTAAGAAGTAAGCATTTACTCTACCCTGATTTTATTATTCCTTGTTAAGACATTCAGTGGAACTCCATTATTTTGAAGTAGCCAGGACTGAGAAAAATACTTTGGAAAAATGATTATTCAAATAAAAAAATTCTATGTAACTTAAATGAGAATGATAGTTTAAAAGATTGCACCATCAGTATCTTTATTTTTGTGTGACAATTTAATAATGAACTAGAAATTTATCAGAAGTTTGTCATAATTTTGTGTTTAGAAATTTAATATTTATGTTCTTCTGAACAATAGGTCTCAGGTGAGCGCCTTTTTGCCCTTGGCCCTCTTGTTAATTGAGTCAGAAAATTCAACATTTTTTTACCGACTGCAGAGAAATTCCAAGCATTTGTATGTTTAAAATTATTTCAACATATCCACTTATTCCAGAAACGCGTCCGCATGATTTTTATTGAGGGCAAGCTGAAGAGCTGGGGTCGCGCGAAGATGGTGATCCGCATACTGGACGAGGACCTACAGGAGGATGACGGCACTCAGACCTGGACCCTCGAGGACATCATCGACGCCGTGCGCAACTGCGGGGACCACCGCAGCTCCCTTGTGTACCTCAACCAGGAGTGTGAGCTGTGCTTCTGCCTTTATCCCATGTCAAAGGTGATTATCTGTTTCAAACTATTTATTTGAGCTTTATTTCACCGAAAGGCTTATTGAACACTTTTGAGTCCGTTTCCTGGGTAGAACCAGTTCTTGGTGTCTTATGGGAAGATCTTAAGAATGCTTCGACTGCAGATGAACGCATGACCTCCTGGTTGCTAGGTGGAAACCGTATCCACTTTTCCACGGCGACCTCAGATAATTATCAAGGTTATATTTAATCACATTTATTGCATTTATGTGCTTGGTTAATTGNGTGTAAGCTTAACACCCTGAAGGCGCGAAAAACCAGATTGAACTGAATTCTATTGTGATAGTTCGTAATCGTTTGTTAATTTGTTTAGACACCATATGACATCTATAACATTCAAACACTCGGTAGATTCTTTCTGCAAATTGGTACCGACTTGCCATAAAAAGAAAAATAGACTTTATTTATTCATTATCACTTTTAAATGAAATGGATCAATCCAATACTTTTATGTTCAATTATTTTATTTTTAGCGAACACGATGAACACCTCGTTACATATAATGGGTCCGCAGTGATTCGCTGTGTTCGCCTTATGGCAAACAGCCCCCGCGACATTTGATCTGAACACCCTTTTGCGGTGTTCATATTGGTAAGCGAACACAGTGAGATGAACACCGCAGCGAGTGGCGTTTGTTTAAGTACGCAGTGTCTGTACTGTAGTCAACCAATCTACAATCAATTATGACTTTGTTTCAGACAACAGACAGATTCTGGGGGATATAGATGGAATAGATGTCATCCTACAACAACTGGCTGTAAGTGGGAACCTTTCAGTGCTTTCCAAAGGCCATTTAATGGTTCCTCACCGGAGCACTTGAATTTTGAAATCAGAGTTTGCGGGGTGCTTGAAATGTTCCAATCAGTGTATTTTGGCAGTAACTGCAGCTAGCCATTCTTAAGATCAAAGCAATATCGACTTTGCCGATAATTTTGAAAGCCGATTTACGATCCTTTGTCGCTTAACCCAACTAAAGCCGGCCTAAAGGCGGAGTGTCGTTGCATTAGAAAATCCATATTGGCCAATCAGAGCGCACGCTTTGTATGAGCGACAGCCCTCGGGGCAGGCAATACCTGCAGTTAAATCATGCAGACAACTCGTGACGTACATGTAATTGCCACAGAAATCTTGGCCAGTCACTAAGACCACTGATGATGGCAACCAGCTTTAATCCTCATGAAAAGCGTGCATTTCATGCATAATACTGTCAAAACATTTATTCGACTCGTAAAGCATTTTAACAAATTATTGTTGAATTCATTACGCAACTGTTAATGTTTTGTTGAAATCTCAAATGAGCATAATTAAATTTGTAATCCGAAACCCACTCCTGAATGTCGATGTCAACACGTTTGTAATCCGAAACACACTTCCGAATGTAAATGTTAATGTGAAGTTTACATATTCTTGCATCAAACAAGCAGTGTAAATTCATTTTGTGTTGACCCTTTGTCTGAATAAAAGGGCGCGAAAATTATGCAGCATGTACAATGTCGCGTCATTCGCATGGAAAGCGTGAGTGTATTGAATGTTGGATAAACACGTACACATCACGTCATGTGATTTAGGCATGTTCAGTGGGAATATTTCATCAAATCTTTAAATAGTAACTTATGCCGAAATTCATTTTTTATACTTGAGAAAAAATGGCAACGTTTGTGTTGTGAAATTTTATTGTCAATATTTACCAGAATTTGCTTTTACAAATGGAATATACAGGATTATCGGGTAATGAATAGAAACTGGAAAAGTAGTAAGTATGCAGTAATAGATTTGGGTTGATACGGATTAACTCTCAATGGAAAGTTATAAAACAAATAAAAAATATATCTTTATAAATGACTTTATAGCTGGGGGCTTTAATAGTCATAGCGCACCAAATGACGTTTTTATGTCCCCCAGTCTTTACTGGGGGACATATTGTTTTTGCCCTGTCCGTTTGTTGGTTTGTTTGTTGGTTTGTTTGCTACAACTTTAACATTTGCCATTACTTTTGTAATATTGAAGATAGCAACTTCATATTTGCCATTCATGTGTATCTCATGGAGCTGCACATTTTGAGTGGTGAAACGTTAAGGTCATCCTTCAAGGTCAAAGGTCAAATATATGGGTCAAAATCGCTCTAAATGGGACATAGTGTTTCACAAACACATCTTGTTTGATGCTGTTTTTCTTAGAGTTAAAATGCACCAGAGAATGTGAATTGACACATTGAATTTAAAAAAAACAACGTCAGGTCCCCAACCACCCCTATGAGTCCCGGGGCGCCTGATTCAAATCCTGTGGAAAGCACTGCCTTTCTATTTTTAAAACAGCAGACCATCTTAGTAGTATTCGTGTGGTCAGTCTGTCTGTGAATTTAGAGGTTCATTAATTGAACTTGTATCATAGGCTCAAACCTGGGTTCATGAAGTTCCTATGTCAGTTTAAACACTTATGTCTCTGCGAATTCTAGTGAATTTTAGTCTCTTTCTGCCTTCACAATGAGCACACATATTGACAATAATGGGGAACAAATATGTCAGGCAAATAATTGTTTATATAAAATTCAAATTATATACTTCACCAATTTTTGTGTCGCCTGACTATGGTCAGGGGACATTTAGGTGTTACTTCGTTGGCATCATCCGAGGTGTCACACTTTTCGAAAAAGGCTCATAACTTCTGTGTCCCTTCAGATATTGCTTTCATATGTGGTATGCATGTGTATCTGGACAACACCTTTCCATGCGCATACAATTTTTTACCCCTGTGACCTTGACCTTGAACTTGAGGTCATCGTTAAGGTTTCGAAATCTGCGACCGCTTTTCATAAAAGGCTCATAACTACTGTGTCCCTTCAGATATTGATTTCATATTTGGTATGCATAAGTATCTGGACAACACCTTTCCATGCGCATTAAATGTTTGACCCCTGTGACCTTAAACTTGAACTTGAGGCCAGCGTTCAGGTTCCAAAATCTGCGACTGCGATTCGAAAAAGGCTCATACCTACTGTGTCCCTTCAGATATTGCTTTCATGTTTGGTACGCATGTGTATCTGGACAACACCTTTCCATGCGCATTAAAATTTTTAACTTTGGGTCCACGTTCAGGTTTTAAAATCTGCGACCGCGATTCAAACAAAGCTCATAAAGTCTGTGTCCCTTCAGATATTGCTTTCAAATTTGGTACGCATGTGTATCTGTACAAGACTTTTGCCATGCGCATAAAAGTTTTGACCCCTGTGTCCTTGACCTTGAACTTAGGGTCCGCGTTTAGATTACGAAATCTGCGACCGCGACCCAAAAAAGGTTCATAACTACTATGTCGTGAGCTTTACTTTAAACATTATTTTTTTATGCCCCTGGTAGGGTGGCATATAGTGATCACAACGTCTGTCTGTCCGTCTGTCCTTCTCAAATTCCATCACACTTTGTGTTTATGTTAAGTGTTTAGGTTTCGATTTTTTTTTAATTTTTTTTAAGCGGCGCAGTAGGGGGCATTGTGTTTCTGACAAACACATCACTTGTTTTGATAGATTTTTATTATGCCCCCGGCATCTATGATGATTGTTTCCTCTTACATCAATTTCGCTTGCTACAGAGCTTTGATTCTTGCATGGATGTTGTCTCTCATCACCCTGCACACACCAGAATCACCCAACCTTATTTTGACCTTGACCTTATTTTGGACTTTGACTTACTGAAATGTGCCAATTTCTTGGTTAACCCATTAAAATCAGGCTACACATCCAACTCGCGGAGTTTTAGTTGTCCTTAAAGACTGGATGCTAGAGGCGTGTTCTAATTCATTTTCAGTTGCAAAACCTGGTTGCCAAGGAAACATTGGAGATATTTGAGACCAAACTCCGAGACTGGCACCTGCAGAAAGACCCAAACTTCCGCTGGTGTGCTCATGTATGTTCCTTAAGTTAAGAAAACAAATGAGACGCGCTCTGGGAAAATGGGGCTTAATGGATATGCTTTAAGTGTTGTCCCAGATTAGCTTGTGCACGGCACACAGGCTAATCAGTGACAACACTTTCCGTTTTAATGCAATTTCTAATTTAAAGGAAGAAAACAAAAATCCATTTTAGGCGGAAAGTGTCGTCCCTGATTAGCCTGTGCTGACTGAACAGGCTGATGTGTGACAACATTTAACTCTTATGAATTGAGCCCTGTTTTCCTAGACAGAGTCTCAAATTAATTAATTAGTAAAATAATGTATTAATGTGATATGGCTAGTTAATTAGTTAGTTCTTTTTTCGGAAACTTGTTGAAATGTCCAGTTTAATGTATGTTTTGTGGAAATAGTCATTTTATGATGATGAAAGACTTGTTTACTTTGTAAACTGATAACAGGTTTTTGAGGTCTATTATTTGCCGGTGTGAATTGAATATTTGTATGATACCTTGACTATTGGTTGGTAGAGAGTTATATGTAAGAATCACGTGGCTCCATCAGTTGGTCAAAGGTCAAGGTCTTACTCTGAGGTCTAATGTCAAATAAATCTCCTGAGTATAAAAAACTGCCATTTTGTCTGCGTTTGATGGTATGTTTGACTTTAATTCAGCATTAAAGTTACCTCTAGTTTGCCAAAACTGATTTTTGCGTGTAAATTGCTGGATGCTGGAAAGCCCTGACAACATTATTTGTCTTCCTTTGCAGTGTGTGACTGGGTTTATTTGGGACCAGCCTGACCAACTAGAGATGACGTGTCCCCCGTGCAAAGAAAAGACCTGCTTCAAATGCAAAAAGAAGGTAACAGGTTCACTGCATTGTCAGTAAACTTGTTGAGTTAAAAAGCATTCTAGAATCAATACTTGAATTGGTAAAAAATTGTTAGCTAACCTGAGCACTCGAAGTGCTCCAGGTGAGGTATTGTGTCAAATTTTAGCTCGTTATCTATCTAGAGGCCACATTTTTCATCCAATCATGATGACATTTGGTCAGAATTTTTATCTTTAATTATAACTGCCATGATTACAGTGGGAGGACCAACACAGAGGCCTGACGTGTGAACAGTTCACACAGTGGAAGATTGACAACGACCCAGAGAGACAGAGCAAGGGCGTGCAGCTCTATCTCGAGGAAAACGGCATCGGTAAATCTTAATATGAGTCTGGGCTTAATGCACGTGCGTAAAGTGTCGTCCCAGAGAAGCCTGTGCAGACTGCACAGGTTTATCTTGGATGACAGTTTAGGCACATGCATTAAGCCCAATTTTCTCACAACGATCTAATCGTTACACACAGGTGTTTGTCAGTTTCAGTGGTTGCCAAATTTTCACGCTAGGCGGTAGCGCTTTAATCTTTTTTATGCCCCCTATCTCAGATTTGCCATAGTCCGTCCTTCTTACCTTCTGTCCCTCCGTGCATATGTCACATTTTTGGTGTCGTGCATAATTTAAAAAAAATGCTGCAAGAGGGATAAATCTTTGCAAAACATATCAACCAGCATGTGAGCATGCACTCATTTGAATTTTAATAAGGATGTTTCTACATAACCATTTTGGTCTCCTTTTTTTAGCAAAAATACATTTTTTTTTAACTTGTGTCGCACGTTTCTCAAAAAGTATTGTTTCTAGAAGGCTGAAACTTTACAAACATATATCATGTGAACTTGTGCTTATTTTATATTTTGGTTTGCAGGTTTTTGACACAGCCTCAGTTATGGCCTCTTTTATATGAAAGTATTTTGTTTTTGCTTGCGTTGCACATAACTTATTAAGAATCACTGCTTTAGGGCTGAACATTTACAAAAATATTAACCATGATGTGAACTTGTGTACCTAAAATTGTTGGTGTTTATGTTTTGATCACAATTAATAGTTGTGGCCCCTTTTTATGCCCCCTTCTTCAAAGAAGAGGGGGTATATTGTTTTAGGCCAGTCTGTCCAAAACTTTAACCTTGGTTAAAGTTTGGTCATAACTTTTGCAATATTGAAGATAGCAACTTCATATTCGGCATGCATGTGCATCTCATGGAGCTGCACATTTTGAGTTGGAAAGGTAAAGTCATCCTTCAAGGTCAAAGGTCAAAAAACAAAATCCAAGGAAAGTAATAAGCTTAAAAGGAAGATAATTTCTATACCTGCCAAATGATAAATAGAAATTTTATTTCAAAGCGGGGCAGTAGTGGGCATTGTGTTTGTGACAAACACATCTCTTGTTATACAACAAAGGTTTATGCCCACCTTCAAAGAATTAAGCAGATAGCTGTCTTACTGGCCGTCAGTATGTATGACCTGTTTGTCATTGTGTTCTGTGGGTAATTGCGTCTTTGAGAAACTTCCTGTCTTTGCTATAAATTTGATATTTATTGATGGATTTTGAAATCACATTATGATTATGATTTTGCTTTTAAAAATGTTCTTTCACCTTGCATATTTTTCGTCCTTAAGTTACACATGTGTCTGTGTTTGTTTAGACTGCCCAGGTTACACAATGTATCTGTGTTTTGTGTAGACTGCCCAGGCTGCAAGATGCGGTACAGTCTGGCCAAGGGTGGCTGCATGCACTTCACCTGCCCCCAGTGTGGATTCCAGTTTTGTAGTGGATGCCAGCAGGCTTTCCACAAGGACGGGGTAGGCTTCTACTGCTGTACTGTCTCCTTTTGAGCCATGGTCTGGGAAAACTGGGCTTAATGCACATGCCTAATATGTCTTCCAAATCAGGGCTACTCAGGGATGACACTTTCTGCTTTTATGGAATTTTTTGTTTACAGGATGTATCTCGGAAACGAAAAACCACAGGCAGAAAGGCTGACTGCACAGTCTTATCTGGGACGACACTTTACGCACATGGATTAAGTTTACCCAGAACGAGACTCAAATGTCTTCGTTCCACTTTAGACTGACATTTGTTCCCAAACATTCATGTGATAATTGTAACCAAAACTTTGCATTATTAATAATAATAATTTTGTGTTTCCTGTTCCAATTCATAGTATAACTGTTCCCCAAGTACCCATGTTAAAGTACCCAAGTATCCAACAGTATACCAAAACTATTCATTTGTATGCATATATTTGTGTTACGCATTCCTATTTGACTCTACTTACAATTTTCAACATACGATTACCCTATTTTTCTGCTAGACTTGCAAGATGCTGAGGTCGTGCCAAGCGAGGGGCCTTCATTGCCATCACCCGCGCGATTGCTTCTACTATCTCCGTGACAATGATGTGCCACAGTTACAGAAGCTCCTCAAGGTATCATAGTCAAATGGGGTTTAATGCATGTGCGTAAATTGTTGTCCTAGATTAGCCTGTGCATTCTGCACAGGTTAATTAGGGACGACACTTTCTGCGTAGACTAAATAACAGATGTATAACAGATGGTGCTGCACAATTCAATAGCTGCATGTGCCACCAGACATTGACTGTTTTTATTATCCCCCGCAAAAGGCGGAGGGATATTGTTTTGGCGTTGTCCGTCCGTCGGGCACTTTTGTGTCCAGAGCCATATCTTGGAAGTGCTTTGGCGGATTTCATTGAAACTTGGTATGAGTATATATATGGATAAGAGGATGTTGCACACGAAATTGAATCGTACACCATTTATTAATAACGGAGTGATGGCCCTTTGTATCTTGAAAAAATGCTTTTTTCTGTGACAAAGCTCTAAATTGGCGGGGGATATCAATTCAACAAATTTGCGTGTTTGAAATATAATTTGGGCTAGCTTTGGTTAAACAGGACTTAATGCATGTGAAGTGTCGTCCCAGATTAGCCTGTGAGAACGCACAAGCGAATCAGGGACAACGCTTTGTGCCTAGACTCGATTTTTGTTAAGAAGAGACTCCCCTTAAAACGAAAAATTTCATTACACACATGCATTAAACTGTTGTTTTTTTGTCCAGAGCGATGGTGTATTTGCTGTTGCAATGCCCCTTCTAATCCAAATGAGAGATTATCTAGATCGTTGCGCATTTTTTCTTATGTATGTGTCATAAGTCATGCAGCTAGCCATTGATGTTTCAGATCAAGAACTCAATCACTTTGCTGCAAGTCAGTGGGAAATACATCCTTTAAAAAGGCTTTTTTTAACCATAATATTCTTTTTTAGCGCATGCCCTGAACTATGAGTCACGTTCTTGGAAAACTGGGCTTAATTCTTGTGGGTAGGGTTAATCCGAACAGGCTTCTCACGGAAAACACTTTCCGCTTAAATTGCATTTTTTTGGTTGAAAGGAAGTATCTTCTGAGAGAAAATCCAGTCTAGACAGACTGAACAGAAAAAATCTGGGACAACATTTTAAGCACATGCATGAAGCCCAGTTTCCTCAGAGTGAGATTCCTATTATCTGCTGTGTGTTTTCTAGAACCACAAGGTTGCGTTCAACACAGATCCCCCAGAGACGCAGGCAGACCGGGCTCACTGCTTTGTGATGGAGCAGAAGGAGAGTGGGGTACAGAAGAAGGATGAGGCATGTGGCCACGAGACATCACCAGGCATGGCGGGACTGTGCAGGTCAGACCGCTGTTGGGATTTCACCAATTTCCCAATTTTAGACAGGCAACCTGTGCTCTTTCACTATGTTCAAACTCAAACATGAACCCTTTACCGCTTTGATACGCATTTTGACGTGTTTGTTGTCCCTAAGAAGATCAAATTAGATGAAAGACCTTTCTTAATAGATTTAAATTATAAAGTCTTCATTTCCAGCCCTAGGCTACTGATAAGCAGCAAACAACTTAAAACCTGAACAGCTTGCGAGTAACTCTCTTACTTACTCTGTTACTTTGTCATTAATAATGCAATTTAAAAATAATTTTCCTCCGATGACCACTGTGAAGATATGGTGTAATATGTGTAGTACTGTTTCCCTGCTTCAAAGGTCAAAGTCACACTTAGAGGTCTAGTGTCAAATTTGTGCATATAACAGCTTGTCACTGTAACTTCATCATTTATAATGCAATTTTATAATAAAATTTCCACCATGAGAAGAGGATGTTTCGATGTTACATCAGTCTTTGAGGTAGGGACCCTTAAGGTCAAACTTAAGGGTCAAATGTTATTTAATAATGATTTTACACAAATATTAACCATGTTGAGAAGATGTGTCTATCAAGGTCACACTAAAGGCCAAAGGTCAAACATGTGCATGGTGTAGCTTTATAAATAATTACAAGAATTATTTACTAAGGGCTTGATATTTTGCCCACAGCCATCTTGTTTGTGATATAACATTGGTGCATTTGCAATTATTAATTTCATATAATTACTTGCAAGCATTATCAACAATGGGCTAGATATATTTTCCCTAGTCATTAAGTTTATGATATGAAATTTTGCTTTTGCAATTTTCCTTATTCTTCATGAGTTATTGCGAAAGTGAAACCTGTAGTATACCTTAAGGGATTTCAATAGCTCTTGAAAACTAGGTGTCACATGACCCAATGATTTAAATTTTCAGGGGTCAAAATACTCAAGTCCAGATATTTTGTTTCTGGTTATTTTTGTATTAATTTATATTACTTAAAGTATATCTTGCTGAACTAAAAACATCATTTTGAGTGATTTAAAATACATTTTATGTTAGCTTCATGGTAACATTGGCATCAACATGATGAAAGNTCTGAATTGTCGTTCCAGAGTTATGGGACTTTGTTCGTCAAAATTTCGTGATTTCATTGAATGTCCTACCGTAGCTCAAATATCCTTCGATGGATTTTTTTCAAATTTCAACACAATCTTAATATTGATAAACCCTGATCCCCTTTCGTTTTTGACGGAATTCTGAATTGTTGTTCCAGAGTTATGGGACTTTGTTCGTCAAAATTTCGTGATTTCATTGACTGTCCTACCGTATCGGATTTACCATGTTACAATGTTAAATTATCAAGTATTCACATATTCAACTGGATGAGATTTGACTGGAACATTGGAATTCCATACACACATACTCAAATGTTTGTACTTATAAAATAAACCATGTATTCAAATACAAATAAACTGAAGTAAAAAAATGATTCAAAGGGTTATTTATTACCTTACTACTTCATTGGCGAACGACGGGCGTATCATGCGCTCATGGCGCAGCTCCTCAGTTATATACTGTGCCATATTTGGAAGGTATTTTAAAAAATAGTGACCTGATTTTTGCAAAAATTCACATGAATCATATAAGGTTCAATATGTATTTGCTGGCTACTTTGGGGACAGTGGTCTAGTGGTAGGATGCTGGTATAGGGATCAAAAGGTCCCTGGTTCGAATCCCGCTCAGGGCACTGGATTTTTCTGAGCAAAAAACTAATCCCACGCTTGCTCTTCTCCACCCAGGTGTATAAATGGGTACCTATGAGGGACATAAGTCAATGTGCCGTGGCTGCCTACTGCGCCAAATGTATACGGACGACTTATATCCCAGTGATCGGGGGGTAAATGTCTAAGTCGGCTGGAGATGCATACGTTATCAAAGCAGACTATAAACCGCACCTTTAACCTTTTACTTTGAGAACATTTTGACTACTTGGTATAGGAACAAAATAATTGATATTAAAGGACTAAATTGTGTAAAAAGTTCAAACAGCTTGGAAATAAAATTGTTCATGTGACCCATTTTCCAAAGCAACTTATATTTAGTTGAAAACAAAAAAAAAACAGCATTTGTTTGTACGGACTTCATGTTCTAGATTTTTAAAGGGCTATTCTTGTGTAAAATCGTAAATTGAGAACCGTGATAACCTTTATATTCCACTTAATATCAACCATTGCTTTTATTCAACATGAAAAAATAAGTACCAGTAGCAGTAAATACTTATGTGCTGGTGCAAAGTCGTTATGAACATCTAAATTTTATTTGTTCTTTTGCTCTGAAACTTATGCCCTGGGTGCTTTTGCTCTGAAACGTATGCCCTGGGTGAGGGAATGAAGTGATGCGCTTTTTGAACACTGTTTTTTTTTAGATCAAACTCGGACTTTTGAGTTTAATTTGCAGTTTTCCTTATTAAATTGTTATTATAAAAAGGGCTTAATAACAGTAAAGATGTATGCACATAACACGATGATTAAATTTTATAACAGACACAATGCAGGACCTCAAAATTGAAAATGCGCAGGATGATACATAGATTTCCCCGGGTCGTGTATTTACCTTTGCGCTGTTGTATGTACAAAAAAGGTTAAAATATTGAAGCAATCGCTTTATCACTACAAAAAATTGTCAGTTTATGTCATGTAATCATCCGTATTGATATAGGACAGTGGTGTGTGATAAGGCACTTCACTTATATTTTGTCAGATTTCAATGTCCATAAAAGCTTGCCTCTAGGAAAACATGGCTAAATGCATGTGCATAAAGTGTCGTCCCATATTAGCCTGTGCAGTGTGCACAGGATTATCAGAGACGACACTTTCCGCGTGATCTGGATATTTGCTAAGAAGAGACTTTTTAAAACTAAAAATACAATAAAAGCTGAAAGTGTTGTCTGCACAGGCTTATCTGGGATGACACTTTACGTACGTATGCCCTGTTTTCCAAGAACAAGGCTCATATTTATTGTAAGGTTTAATTGTCATGGACCCCCCATGTTTATTGGTTTTGTAATTTCCATGTATCTTGACATTTAAAGGTTGAAAGACTGCTGGAGTTGCACTTTAAGTACCTGGATAAAGTGAGAGCTGTGGATGACCAGATTGAGCGTGAAAAAAATGTAAGTGCCAACATTGAAATGTGTGCTATGTTTCATAGATGTATAATAACAGTCATTAATGGATTATTCTAAATTCAACTATAAACAATTATGAAATCTGTACCATTTTATGAGCTATTATCGTTTGGGTGGTAGAATAAATGAACCATTACAGTACTTTCAATTAGAGCTTGACTATCCATCATGTAGTTCAAGCTTAATTGCACTTTTTTTTCGTTTCCTGTGTTGTAATACTAAAGTTAAGGACTGGGTGCAATATTTCCTTTATTATGCTCCCCATATATATATACATATATATATGGGGGAGCATATAGTTGCCGCTTCGTCTCTCCGTGTGTGAGTGTGTGTCCGTCCGGAAATTTGTCCGGGCTATTTCTCAGCAACTAATGACCGGAAATCAATGAAACTTTATGGGAAGCTTCACTACCAATGGGAGATGTGCATATTATCAGCGGGTTCTGGTCTAGTGTTTTATCCAGGAAGGCAAAGGGGCGTGGCGCATTACTTTCAAAAAGGGCATTTTAACGCGCAGTTTAGGCAAAAAGGGCAAACACGTTCCATGAATACCTGGTTTTGGGAGAAACATGTAATCGCATCAGAGGCAGTTGTGGGAAAAACATAAATATATAAACAAGCACATGATTTAATGGTAATTGATGCATTTAACTTACTTTAATTAATATTAATATATTTACTTTGCAATGTCCATTTAACTTCCATGATGTTTCAGTAAACTGTACAGCATGACAAACATAATAAAGCAATATATGCATACGAATCTGATTTTTCACAGATTCACTAACATATAAATGAAACCATGTTTGTCTTATCCCATTTTCCAACGATTATTTTGTCAGATGTTTTAACTTTGCGAGTAAACTGAACACTTACAATTAACAAACACTCGTTTANATTGAAGATAGCAACTTGATATTTGGCATGCATGTGTATCTCATGGAGCTGCACATTTTGAGTGGTGAAAGGTCAAGGTCATCCTTCAAGGTCAAAGGTAAACATTTTATTTATTTATTTATTTTCATGTGTATCTCATGGACCTGCACATTTGAAGTGGTGAAAGGTCAAGGTCAATGATGACCTTCAAGGTCAAAGGTAAAAAAACAACAAAATCCAAGCACCCACAGCTGAGCGTTGGCACCTGCTATGCGGTGCTTTTGTTCACAGAATTATGGCCCTTTGAAAATTTCTATTAACTGTACATATAGTGCAATTCTTGTCTGGGCTATTTCTCCCCAACTACTTACTGGAATTTAATAAAGCTTTATGGGAAGCTTTACTACCTTGAGGAGATGCGCATGTTAGTGGGTTCTGGTTAGATGATTTATTTAGATAGAGAGTTATGGCCCTTTGAAATTTTTAAGTTGCTAAACCATCCATCGTATTATTTTGTCCATAGTTATGCCCCTCAAGATGTTTCCTTTTATCTGAATATATAGTGCAATATTGTGACAAAAAAACCTTTGGGGAGCATCACCCGTCTCCGACGGTTTCTTGTCTCTCCTATTTGTTGGAAACTTAGCATTTGTGGGTCATTTTGTGAGTTGACTGACCAAGTCCCATGACTTCGAGATTAAAATTTCTGGTCATCAAGTACACATATTTGTTACTAGTGCAGGTATTCAATTAAAATTTTACATATTTAGCCTTGCTCTAGGAAAATGGCTTAATGTATGTACGTAAGGTATCGTCCCAGATTAGCCTGTGCAGTGAGTGACGACACTTTACCCCTAAACTTGATTTTTTCTAAGAAGAGACTGCCTTTAAATGAAAAATACAATAAAAGCGTAAAGTGTAAAACCTGATTAGCCTGTGTGGACTGAACATGCATTAAGCCCAGTTTTCCCAGAACGTAGCTCAATTGAAATTGTACACATGTCTTCTGGTCAGCATGTATATGAATGTTTCTTGTGCAAATCACAGAGACTGAAGTACCTTGGACAGGAAGTGGATGAAGACCTCGAGGACAGTTTCTACCTGCGCAGGCTAGATGCGGGCCTCTTTACCCTTCAGCTTATTGACTACGTTCTCCTGGAAATCTCTGTCACTGGACCTTCAAGTGTATGTTTTTGTGCATTAAAAATACATTTTACAAGGAAGAGTATCTAATACATATTATTGAAACACTCTTGTTACATATTAATTAAGCAACAAATGGCCTATGCTGATAAATCAATTTTACCCATAATTACTGTATTAGCAGATTTCAATGTGGCCCTAATGTTTGAACTTTTTTTTCCATTGATTATTGTTTTTATTAAAAACTTGAGTGTGTGCTAGAAGAATTTGTTACTGCATGCGGTGGTTCTTATACTTAAAGTGAATGCATAGACCTCAATGTCATAAACCTATGAAGTTTTTGCTTTCTTAAAGTTAAGATCTATAAAGTAAATTTGGCCTTGATATTTATCATTTTTACTTTGTTTTGCCCAATTAATGCTCTTTCTAATAGTGTTGAAGCAGATGAGGACATAAACTTATCGGAATGTTGATCTATAACATTAAATTGTTACACTTTTTTGTTAAAGACTTATACAATCAAATTGTTTTGCCCATAATGAAGACACCAACATCTATTTACTTCAACAAAAACTTTGAATTTTTCATAGAAGCACATGTTATGGTATTTGACCTAGCCAAAACATGATGTCCTCAACAATGTGCAGACAATCAGAACTGTTTCATCCAGTTTGTTTATGAGAAACATCTATACACTAATGTATGGTTGACATATTTGAACTCTAGTCAGACTGTGGACTTTTCTTAACATCAGCAGGCACTAAAACATGGAAAAGTTACAATGAAGATATTCATTATCATAAATAAGAAAGTTACTAAGGTGAGTTAATATTTGATCTGCAATTGCTGACTGTGACACTATGTTATACTTCTAATCTTGCAGATCCAGTCCCGGGTGATGCAGATTCTTAACATGAGAGGAGGGTCTGTGAAATCTATCAGGAGTATCATGAGAGGTAATGAACACTTATTTTTTTACCTGTACAAATATGTTTCTTGCATCATACATTATTTTTTACCAATAAAGAACTGTTTCTTGAACACCTACGGGTAAAACAGTCAGTGACGATATTTGGTACCATATAATTTATTATGCTCCACTTCTAAGGATTGGGGTTATATTGCTTTGAACCTGTCTGTTAGTGGTTAAGTTGGTAGGTTGGGCGTTCATCTGGCCCATTGACCATTTTGTTTGGTTTAATATTTAGAGAACCCTTGACCAACAATAATGCAGTGTGGTATGATTGTTACTATTGTGAAAAGGAAGACGTCATTTGATTTTTAATACAAACAGGTCAAGGTCACTAGGGATTATTACATCATTTTGAATCTACATGATGTGTCGAGTGCGCTTTTGTCATTTTAATTGGTATGCTGGTTACTTGAAAGAAAATAAAGACACCTTGATTTTGTGGCAGAAATTCTTGGTCACATGGTATTGAAATTTGTTTTCACATGGTATTGAAATTTGTTTTTACCAATATCTAGAGATTGCTTTGCATGCAATCACCTAAAATTGTTATGGTGGTTAATTTCGAGGTGAGAAAGATGCCTTTGCTTTGAAGTCACCAGGTCAATGTGGCTTTAACATTAATATAGTTTACCACAATATGTAGGAAACGCTTAAACTTATATCATATACCTTAGTATACTGGTTAGTCTTAAGGAAGTATGACTTATTTCAAACCGAGATAAGAGATGAGAGGTCTGGGCATTGGTCATGAAATTATTTCTACAGCCTTTTTCTGAATCAAAAAGGTCAGTACATCAGGTACCAAGTACATGCACGAAGTACATGAGCTCCAAATATCGTCAATGCTACTGTTTCCATTTTCCAGAATATGCGGGCAACATTGGAGATGCCAAGGACCCAGAGACGAGAGAACAAGAACAGAACCACATCATGCAGCTAATAGACAAGTTCTGAAGAGGCTGAGAGAGAAATGGGACTGTAGAGACTTCACCCATAACCCGATGAGTGTAGAGTTTGTGGCAGACGGAGAGAAAACTTTTTGTATCTCAAAAACGGATGATCAATAAACCAAAAATCTACAATTATCAAAATGGAATCAGTGATGTTTAGGATTATTTCAGTTTTCATGCAGTTGTAGTATTTTTCATTATGTAAATACTGCCGGTATTTGAAATTCTTGAAATGTCGATGTTGTTATTATCACTACTTCTGAAACAGCTTTTATGTGCTTTTTGAACATTAATGTTTTATGTTTTGTTATGCATACATGAACATTTGGGAACCGAATGGAAAGTATGTAGCATGTTAATTCACCCTGAAAGACCGTTTACAACAATGGATTGTTTTATGCACACAAAAGTGATTATTTGACATTATAACTAGATTCTATGTCTGAATAAATCTGAATGAAACCAAATAAGTGTAAACAAATTATAAACTGATAATGAGTTGTTTATTGTTTTTTATCAAAAAAGGAAATACAGTTTTTTTCAACTAACTTACCAGAAAAAGGTTCGGTTGGTGTTTAAAACTTTATTATTGGGATATAGAAATGGTAGGCGTCATTCTGTCTGACCATGCATGTATGCTTCTGTCCGTCACTCTAACGATTCTGTGTGCAGCTCCTACATTTTGCACGTTATGAGAGGATTCAACATTAACAAAGGGCTGGTGAAAGTCATTCAAGAACTCTAAAATGCCAGCAGCGCAGTACTTCTCAACGTACAGCAGGGGAACTTCTTCAGGACATCAGTGGCCATCCGACAGGGATGTCTGCTCTCTCCCGTCCTGTTCAACCTTTTCCTTGAGAAGATAATGCCGAAGACTCCGTAACCACCACACCTCTCTCTCCATTGGTGGAAGACCCATCTCCAACTTGACATTGAACTCATGGGTGGCACCAGCAGTGAACTTCAAGATCTCACCAACAGACTCTATGAAATAGCAGGAACTCTCGGGATGGAGGTCAGCACGGAGAAGTCGAAGATCATGGTGAACAGCACGACCAACACCAGTGTTGACATCACCATGAACGGCGAGAAGCTAGAAGTGACCATCTTCAAGTACTTGAGCGCAACCATGTCAAAGGATGGTACCAGTGCCACTGAGGTCCGAATAAGAATTGCCATGGCGACCGCAGCGATGGCCAGACTGAGCAGGTAGTGGACAATCAGTTCATCAGCTTCCCCACCAAGTACAGGCTCTACAAGTCCCTCGTAGTCCCCATCCAACTCTACAGCTGCGAGGCCTGGACCCTTCACGCGGACACAGAACGCAGGATACAGGCATTTGAACATAAATGTCTCCAAAGACTGCTTCGCATCTCCAAAACGAAGCACAATACAAACGAGTACGTCCGGAACATGACTGCAACTCTTGTTGGTCCACAAGAGCCCCTACTGGCGACCGTCAAATGACCAAAGCTGGCTTGGTTTGGACAAGTCACTAGGCACGACTCTCTGTGCAAGACTGTTCTGCAGGGCACGCTTGAGGGAGGTAGACGTCGAGGCCTTCAGAGGACAAGCTGGATGGATAATGTAAAAGAGTGGACATCCCTTCCCATGGATGAATTACTCTCAGCAGCACAACTCAGACCTGACTGGAGGAGGATTTCTGTATCATCGTCCCACATTTCCCCTCAGGGGCGAAACCCATCAAGGGATTGATGATGAAACTTTTAAAGGAGTTAACAACTAAATTTTAACGTTTAAAATTAAATGTACAATCTTCTGTGTGCAACTCTTACATGTTGATTAAGGAAACTTTCATCTAGCGTTTCGTAACTTTGAACAAATATATTGTATTGCTGTATGCTAAAGATCTGTTTTTCAAATTTCATTTTTGATAATAAAATATGTCCTTGGGCCCAACTTTAATTTCGACCTATATGTGTGACCTTGACCTTTTAGGTAGGGAGACGGATTATACGTATACGCGACACTACGTCTCATTATATCGGTCATTTGTGGTAAGTTATTTGAAAATTAAGAACAAGGAACATTATCTATCAAATTAAAGTCATGTGCTGATATTATGGTGATACGACTGTCAAATCGTGTATTGGCGCCACCTCATTCCCTAAGCACCACCTCCTTATAACTGGCTCCATCTCTTTTGGAATAATTCAAAATAATATATTGGATTGGCAAGAAGCCAATGTGTTTTTGGCCTGGGGCGAAGCCCCGAGGCCAAAGTACTGATCACAGGTGTTGGGCGCGTGGCTAAGTCACTTTAACACTATCAATATGTCATTTAACAACATTTTTAATAAAAAAAATCTGATATAATGTATACATATATTTCATCATTTTTTTTTTTTTTTTTTTTTTTTTTATTTTTTTTTTTNTTTTTTTGAAATGTTGTTTTATGACATATTGATAGTGTTAACGTGACTTGGCCACGCGCCCAACACCTGTGCTTCAGCATAGTGCTATCGGTACATGTTTTCAAAAATGCCTACGCTGGCTATATTATATGCACCTATTTAAAGATATTAAAGCTTTTCATTCATGGGCATATATGCGAGTCCGATTACAGTTGATATAAAATGAACATGTATTGTATGCGAGTCCGCTAACAATTGATAAAAACCGGTATGTACTGGTAGATCAATCTACCAATATGCTTTGTATAGTTTTCTGAAAATCAAGCGTATGTATATCTACGGTATACTTTTTATGACAACAAATTTTTGTTGAAATAAGAATAAAAACCTGGCTTGTCGAGCATTAGGTCCTAAACCTCTTTACATATTCTGTATTAATTCGATGAAAGCACAATTTTTGGTAAAACAGATCGTAAAACGCCGGCTGGCTCAGTTTGTAGACTACAAACGCTTGACTACAAATTTGCGGATCATGGAAAGTCTCTGTTAATTGATAACCTGTTTGGGATTTATGGTTTGGCATTACGAATGAAAGTGTCGGTTATATTAGTGCAACAGGTACCATCATCAAAACTTATTATTGGATTCCAATACATGCAGATTTTTTTTCACATATCAGAACGTATTAACCATTGCAATAATTCCATATATGGCTTATTAAATGTAAAAAAAAAACATATATGTATTATAATTGTTGTGCTGATGTTGATCAAGATTACCAATACAAGATAATAACAAGCGTTGGGGTTGCTTACTAGCATTACGTCGGGCATTGACGAGGACCTTTGCGTAAAATGCGTCGGTTCATTAATAGAACAAGAGAACACGAACGTACTCTATGCACCAAGAGTCGAGTTTTCTTACTAATATTGGCTGACTGTTATTCATATTAAAATCCTCGGTTATTATGACATCATAGATACTGGTTTTCATCGTTCGATCAATAGTCATCAATTACGATATAATATGATGCATCTGCGTTCGATGACATGTCAAATGATCCAAATAAAACACACTTCTTACTCTGTAAATGGGGTTCAATTCAAATGCATTCCAATCCCCGGTCCGTCATACAAAACTTTTCGGTTACTGGCATAAGAATGTGCTCTTAGTATTGGTAAACCAGATAGCCCAGGCAACGTGTCGGTTGCTTAATGACCGCCGTGATATGACAGAAATACTGTTGAAAACGGCGAAAAAGCCAACTTAATGGACGACAACAAAACACAAAGGGCAAACGTTTATTACAGGGACTAAGTCACAGATTGTCGAAATGACAATTTTTCTACACTTTGTAACATATTAAAAAAAGACAGAACAGTGAACATCAATGAAGGAAATAACACTAATGAAGAAGACTCGAACTGAAATAATACAAATGCGTTAATGAATAATCATCATTAGAAATTGATGCAATTATAAAGCGTTACAAATGCGAAACGGTTTAGTTATTTGTAGTGCTTCAGTTGTTTTTTGTTGTAGATAGCATGCATAAAATGCATTATATTTTGCAACAGCCCCGATGGTCGAATGAGCAATAGCTTTGTAATCAAAAGGTCAGTGTCTCGAGGGCAGGCGGATGGATTGTTTTCTTTAATTATATTCTTGTCTTATACTGGAACTCTTGAGTTCAGTTGTTTACATGTATCAATTCAAAGCATTTAATGACGAACTTCAAAGATTGCAAAATCCCTTAAAAAAGTCCTCGCTTCAGAAATAAAAAGCTCTAAGTGAGAGGTTCAAGCACTAATATCTGCAGACATGTCATTATAAATTTAAAATTACTTATTGTTCTCACCGCACCATAACGTCCAACTCAAAACAATTCGTTGTTGTGCCTGCCTGTCATCTTTTTGCGGTACATGTTAATTTATATCGAAATGAACGTTTATACTTCGAATAAGTTTTAAACTAATACTACACACATTTTATATCCCACCGTACTTGCATAACTCTTACATGCTTGTGTATCGGGTTACCGAAATGCTATTTCAATGAATGCTTCTCGGCGCGAGAGAAGGTTGATTACATTTGACAGTTCAGTTTGTCATTTTAAAATGTAATATATCACTGTGTTGATTAATGTATATATATATATACGAATCTGGATTTGTGTTCTCCATTTTACATAACGTAAGGATATTTGCATGAAATATTTAGCCAAAAAACAAAACACGTAATGCACAGTTCAACATGACTGCACTCAGCTAAATCGTTCAAATGACAATAAAAGGTACAAAAAAACATGAGGGTTATGTTATTATTTGCTAGCGAAAATTAATATATTGGCGTTTTATCGGTTTAAGAAAATGTAAATAATTAAAAGATACAGTCAATACAAAGTTGCAGTTTTCATTTCCTTGTAAAACCATATTGATCAATGTTAAAAATAATCCACAAACATATTTTTATGCCACTTTAGGTCGTGCTTTAAAAGAGAGGCATTTTGCACGGTTTTTGTTACATTTCACGAAGGGTGTGAAATACTAGATTGCTAGTTATATTGTTCGAAAAAGACACCATATAAATATGGAAGACGTGACGTCTGAAACGGTAAACCAGTCAGTTCAAAATGATGATAAACTTGATTCAGAATCTTCATTTAAATCAGTATCGAGTGATACCGCAGATATAGTGCAATCTTCACATAATACAGACGACTCTTCAGATGACACAGACATTCGTGGACCGACTTTTCTAGAGTCACCCGAAGAAATTACTGCTGAAACTGATAGCTGAAATGAAAGATTCCCTACTGGGATTGCGTTTGAAAAATGCTCAGTACAAGAAGAGTATTTATATGTAAGAATTCCAAACGAAGGTAGTGCAGAGGAGCCTAAACAATTTCTTCTTTGCGAACCGTGCACATTTCAAGGAAAGTCTGCAATGGCATCGACATTTTGCCTACAATGTGAAAACGAACTGTTATGTGGCAACTGCTCAACTTTACACTGATCATTGCCCTTCACTAAATCGCACGAGTTGTTGTCCATATCCAAATTTTCTGCAAAGAAAGATGAAAAGGAGGACACACGCTTATGTAAACTGTGTATCACACAATCCATTGACAAGAAAGCAAGCTTCGTCTGCAAGCAATGTAGCACACAGCTGTGTGATACATGCTCTAATCAACATAAGGCACAAAAAGCGACCCGTTCACACGAACTAACACCAATTACTGGAATAAAAGCACAGTAAGTCTCAAATGTTTTATCCTTGACTATATAGAACATATCTTTGTCATTTGACAAACTGAAAACTATACTATTGGAATAGAAAAAAACAGGCACAATTAAAGATAAAAGATATGTTTGTATTTTTACAGACAGCAGATACCCGGCGTTGACCTTATCAGAAAACAAGACAATGCACCAACGGACGCAATCCAGCTAGTATGTTTCATATCTTCATGATAAGCGGTATCTAAAAATATGATCCAGGAACTATTCATCACATCTCCAGTAAAATTGTAGTATAATGCAAGTTATTCAGATAAGAACACATTGCAGATGAGGCCTATCAGGATAATTACGATAAAATAGCAGTTTTTGACAATGTCAATGTCTGCCTCTATCTAATTCCAAGTGATCTTTTAATATTGATGTAACAAAAGTAGACAACATGCTAAAATGGCATAATAAAGCAGTGCATATTAATACATTATGGAAAGAAATATTGTATATACTTAGGACGTTACTGCTATTATATTTTATGTAATTGCCTGCATTTTCTTTCAGAAAAGACCAACTCGCCCCTCAGCTTCTGACATTTCATCTGACTCTCTCACGCTTTCGTGGATAAAACCTGCGATGTTCGAAGAAGGGGATTATTTTCAGATAGGATATAAGGAGCTTTCTTTAGGGTCAAAATGGAAGGTATATACTGGGGAGTTTACTGAATCAACCGTGGTATTGACGAACATTAAATCAGACACAGAGCACATATTTCGTGTTCGGGTTGTTCACAGCGATGGTGAAGGACCTTACAGCGAAGAAAGTGAGGTTATTAAAACGCCTGTTTCCACTGCTTCAAGTTTGATTAGTTTCTCCGTAAGGATGGACGAGGAAACCACGTCACCGGTTCGGTATGCATTGCCAATGGGTGAAGTGAAAAAAGCAAGAAATACAAGAGGCAAAACGCGTAAATTTGAAATCGGTAAGACTTTAATTTTCTTCACTTGAAACATATACATGTATAAACATTGCGGGTTATGTTGGGTTGTGATAACATTATATTGACATTGATTGTGGTAATGAGATCGGTATACGATATGTACGATTAACATTAAAAAACGATAGAGTAAAATTACATGAAAACAATCTACTATTAAAGGGATACTTTCTTATGTGTGGTGAAAACATTCCATTATAAAAGGAATTTGTAAAATCCTTTAATTTTCTGTGTGTTGTTCGTACCAAATAGCCGATAATAACATTAATAACATTCTAAATAATAACATATTCTGTTTTCAAGTAAATAATTTGAGTGTTGAAACATTTATTCTGTATATCTTATAATTAGTCTATCAAGATATTCGGGTCATTCCTAGATATTTTAGCTGAACACTAATGTTTTACTCGTGTTCGTCATACGTAAATCAATTTAATATGATTTATATTTTAACATTCATATCCACATCCAAATCCGGCACTATAGGGTTGTACATTCTCATTAGAGTGTGTGATATCTGTAGGCAAACGCAGACTTCCTTGCGGCCTGTCGACGTGTTAAATACTTATGCAAAATTGGTCAATATCTTTATTCACGTAACGTTATTCCGATCGATAAAATATTTGAAAATAAAAACTGATATAACTGAATATGTAAACGTTTTTCCGAAGCTTCATTTATGTGGTATATGTCACTTTAGGATCGCCTGCAAACACTAAATGGAAGGAAAAGACACTGCTGATGATAGGTGAGACTGGAACAGGAAAGAGTACTCTCGTTGATGGAATGGCAAACTATATACTTGGGGTTGCATGGAACGATCCGTTCAGATTTAACATTGTAAATCTGGAGGAAGAAGAAAGGAAAAAGATAAGAAATCAGGTAACATATTCAATAGCAGCATTCCCAAACGTTCAAACCCCGTAGTGCATTAACATTTAACAAAAGAATAAACTGTTACTGAACCATAAGGAACTTTTTTTTTCAAATATTATAAAGTTTGCGCAAAGGGTGTTACTATGCTTATCTTTATACATAATGGCAACATTGCAAACATACATGATGAACAAACAATATACATAATTAAAACACAACAAGTTTCACTCTTTAAGTCTCTTTTCATTGCAGAATATATCATATTGAATATATGGCTTCACAGCTGTAGATTTATTATCATGAACCTGTTATATATTTTATAAAAAAAAATATTTCTTTAACACTCGATAAATGCAAAGGTTTTAACACAATACGTATGATCCGTTATTGTAGGCACTTTCACAAACGGAATGGATAACCTGCTACACAATTCACCCTCAAGTTGGAAGCAGACTTCCATATACCATCAATATTATCGACACACCAGGCTTTGGCGATACAAAAGGACTTGAACGAGATCAAGAAATTGTTGAACAAATTCGAGAGTTGTTTTCATCAAAGCCTCCAAAAGGTGTGCAATTCATCGACGCAGTTTGCTTTTTAATCAAGGCGCCTGATGCACGTCTTACACCAATTCAGAGCTACATTTTTCAGTCCATCATGTCATTATTCGGCAAGGATATTGAAGACAACATATGCTCTCTGATAACATTTGCAGACGGTATGGATCCTCCAGTGTTTGCAGCGTTGGAAGAATCAGGCTTACCGTTTGGTGAACGTTTCACTTTCAATAATTCCGGTTTGTTTGCGAGGAATACAGATATTGCACCGACGTGTTTGTCACCCATGTTTTGGGAAATGGGGCTAGTTAGCTTTAGAAACTTCTTCAAACATCTCGACACACTCTGTACAAAGAGCTTACAATTGACCAGTGATGTTTTGTATGAGCGAAGTCGCTTGGAAGCAACACTCAGAAATCTTCAACCAAAACTCGATGTGGGCCTTAACAAGATAAATGAATTGAAAGCAGAAATAAAATTCTTTGAAGACAACAAATCTATCATTGCAGACAACAAAGATTTTACATACGTTGTTATGACAACAAAACACCATAAAAAAGATCTTCCGAGGGGGCAACATGTCACCAATTGCATAGATTGCAATTTTACATGTCATGAAAGATGCGGCATTGCAAGTGATGCTGACAAATTCGGATGTTGGGCAATGACTGATGGCTTTTGTAGAATATGTCCAGATAGATGTTTCTGGAATAAACATGCCAACACGCCATATATCTTTGAATACAGCTTAGAACCAGAAACAAAAACATATGCAGAAAAGAAGCAGAAATATGAAGATGCCTCAGGAAAACTTTTGACGCAGGAACAGGTTTTGGAAAAGATGGGAGAGGAGCTTGACGAAATGGTTGATACCATAGAAGACATGGTTGTAGTTGTCAGAAACTGTAATACACGTTTAGGTGAAATTGCATTGCGCCCAAATCCGCTGTCAATGACAGAACACATTGATTTGATGATTGAAAGTGAAAAGATGCAGAAAAAACTTGGGTGGTTTGAGCGGGTCCAGACACTGTACCGTTTCCGTAAACGAGCGCAGGTCCCTAATGAAGCTGAGATGTTTCACAGGGAGGCAAAAACACTTGGGATGAGAGGGAAGAGACGTAAAGACAAACGAACGGTTTTCCAACGATTTCGCGATTTATTTGGTTGGTAAAAGACACAAATAACAACCGTTATTTCGAAACTTGCTTATCAATCTGTTTTATCAACATCTAATTGAATTATGTGCTATCGCTATAAAATGATGCTTATTGGGTTTTGACAAGATTGGTTCTTTGTGTATTTTCATTTGAGACTCTGTGCATAATCTTATTCACGTTCATTAAGTTAAGTCATTGTTTTGTTAAGTAAGTTTGTGTGTTAGCTATTTTTTTATATTGAAAATTGTTTATGTTTTAATGTATTATAACTTACTATTTATATACAGTTTGTTGTGTTTATAAACAACACAGCCATCTAGCGTTTTACAACCAACTTTGCTGAATATGTGAATATATGAATATGTCATAAGATGATACACAGTTTCGAAATCTTTTTAATTAAACACGTCATATAGTGAATAAATACTCTTTTCTTTGATTTCATTGTGCTTTATAAAGTAAAAATTATCTTGGATGTATTAAACCATTAAGTATTTAGGTGGTAAATAATTGAAATGTTTTCTCTTTTTGTGTTGTTTTATTTTTTAACTGTGGTGATTTTAGCTTACCGTTTGCACATACATGTTTCTGACTTACTTTTTTCAAGCGATAGTTGAAGTTACACACACACCAGTTTAAACCTCACAATGCTTTGATTTGATCGTTTTAACATGGTTATCCCAGTTTTTTTCATAGTAATTGTATCATGTATATTTTAACTGTNTTTAATCGATAATTTAGCAAAAAAACTTGTATAACTAACATAGCGTTGAAACAACCATCCAAATACGATTTCATGGTGTAGTTGTGGTGCGTTAGCTTTTGCTTCTAGAGGTTCCCGTGTTAGAACCCTTTTGCTGGCACAATCAAGTATTTTATCTGTTTCTGTGCTATTACATTTGTTAGAAATATTCCAAAGAGAATAATTTGTTAAGTCAATGCATGTGAAGACAAGAAAGATTGAACACGTCCATTTAATTCAGCGCTTCATATGCACAGATATGGCATGTAATTTGCATAAAGCGTTTGCAATAAGTAAATTATATGCAAGTACATGGTCTGCATTTGCAGTTTTTCGCTTGCGAACAACACAGGTTAATACCACCTTTTGAAAGCCATATTACTTAGGTTTGAAAAATCTGATAACTCGCCACATCTGCGCCGAAAAAGTGTTCGCGGCCGATTCCCTATCAGATCAACAGGAGGAAAACGGAAACAAATACCATTTTACTAAGTGATCAATAAACCATTATTTTATTATGTAAAGAAAAAATAAATAAAAGAAAAATGTTTTATTTCAATTTGCATCTATAATCCATTTTATCACTGTTTCATAATGATAAGTAATACGCTGTTAATTGAGGAAAATCGTGACAATCGGAAATAATTTAATCATATTGGCTTGAACTCATAACACACATTTCAAACGGTGAATATGCCACTAACAAGTGACAATTTTTTTTTTAAACATTTCAATTTAAATTTATTATTTATTTTTCAAACTTTATTTTAAAGTCAGGATATTATATGTTAGCGTTTACGATCGCCAAAATCGTCCAATGGCGATTAAATCTTTCCGCCGGCGATTAAATTTGTTGTCGCCAAACTGTGATGTTCACTGTCCAAACGGTTACGGGGACTTATGAGGGCGGGGTAAACAGGCGACTATTATTTTTGATCGACGTCGGTCAATGAAGTTAGTGTTAACCGCAGATAGATTAACAAGTTATAACAGTTTTACCATTTGCATAATATAAAACAGTAATTAATACAGTACAATAAAGACAATATCGGGAATCATCATAACATCTTGGGGTGTAGAGGAGTTACACGTTACTGTCAATACATGAAAATGAATAAAAATGAAATGGATGTAATTTAAATGAAGCATTAAATTTCAGGCGAAAAAAAATAAATTTTTAAACAAGGTTTGCTTGAAAATGTAATAACGTCGTTGATACCAATACATTAATTATAATTATGTTGAGGTTCATTCTTTGATAGTCACACAAAGCGACAGGTACACTCATGTACATAGCAAATTAGCTTATGATGTGGGTCGACATCGTAACGCTGAAACTTGGCTACTACTTTTTTTCCTTAGCGCCAACCTATATATTACATACGTCGAATATCTTTTTTAACAAAATTTAGTGTTTAAATTAAGCTTCATCGTTGTAATCATTAGCGGAGTCTCTGTGAATCCTGTATACAATTTTGAGAGATTGTTAATCAATGTCATTTAGCTCCTTGATGTTTTTGCTAAATCTCACCACTGTAGACAATTAAAAGTAAAATTGCATGTTTTGTGGGCGTTCGATTGGCCTTAGTAAAAAAAAACAAGTCGAACTTCATGTTCTGTGACTGAAATATTTAATAGATTCAAAGAGCGAACAACTACAATGCCTTCAGCGCTTTGATTAATATTTAGTTATAAATGTGGAAAGCATGTGTGAATTAAACAATTTACCGTTTAGAAGGTTTGTTATTTAAAGGTTACAATATTTATACCGGTTAGATGGGCTAGTGTGAGTTAAGTGTACCTGATTTAGCGGGTGCTAGTATGAAGATATCGTCCGGTTTGCACTCCAGGTTCCGGATGTTCCTCATGAGCCGTCCCTGTTCCGAAGGCTCCCTTCCAAAGGTGCAGGTTCGACAGCCATCCGTCTCCGTGAGATGAACTGTCTCCCCGGCACTGTCCGCTATCTCAACCAGCGACATGATTCAGCCGTATGTACTTAAGCACTGCATATAAAAAATAGGCTTACACCGGGTGTTCTAGATGTTGTAAAAAACAAAATAATTAAACCTTAGGGTAAAACCAAGCTGATCCATTTTAAATCATTTCAAAAACACATTCAATATCAATTGTAATTATTTGAATGATTTATATCTATCACGCTAACTGGCATATACGAACACTTAATGTTAATCCAACCCCGAGATGCACATCGACATAAACTTTATGCGTGTCTCAGTCGAGACACGCTGACAGCACAGAAGCAGTTAGCCAGTCACCTTATCTCTTTACAAAATATACAAAGGTCCGGATTGTTAAACACATAGCTCAGTCACAGTTGAGTTTACACTGTAATCTTTACCAGTTTAGTTTACAATGTAGGACGGAGAGTTTACATCACCGATACGTTTCACTTGAGACAGAGCCGTTAAGTATGGTGTTCCGTTAGGTCCAGTCGTTGTTTCGCGCTCTCGACCCCTCGATTATAGCATAGGAACTTATAAAAACATACCCTAAACAGACTATACATAAATAAAATGGATACAACTGTCAAAATTCTTATACAACGCCATGGTCTCAACAATAGCTCAAAGTTCACTTCCAAAAGCAAAAAGCACATAGAATAAACTGTACAATAGATTCATTCGGTAGTTTGTTTTCATAGTCTTATTCAACTTATCCATAATTTTGCGTTCTTTTTAAAAAAAAAAAAGTTCTGTGTAGTAAACTGGTTCAATTTAAATTAACCATATTTTCGCTTTTGATAGTTAACTACAACAACAACTTGTAACACGAATAATCAAAGAGCGTAAATTTTGCTTAATTTTGCGTAATCATTTAATTATGTAACCAAATATTAAAAAAAAATATGAGATACACACCTGTGTCCGAGTTGGATAAAGTCACTGTTTTCCATGAAACTTTAGTTTCAAACAAAACTATAAACATGTATAAAAATGATAACGGTTGTAAACATAGTGATATCCTGAAAGTTTAATGTCTTGGCTGTTGTTATACACTTAATTGTGTTCGCTTATTGCTTTTCGAATTGAAAATCGGTCTATTTGTTCAGAGATCGCGAAATAAACAACAAGATCACGAATCATAATTGTTCGTACCCTCGCATCGTGTTTTCGCGTTCTCGCCCTTGAATATCCAACAAACAAAAGGCTAAAACAGGATTCGATATTTCGAAATTAATCTCGCGATCTCACATGGTATTAACTCCGCCATATACGGTCACAAGCCCTGTTTGCGAAAGGAGGACAGTTTGGCGTGGGGCTAGCAACCCCACCACGTAAAAAGCTCCCAGCTACAGAAATCGAAGCACCAGACAATGACTGTTGCCGAGGCCCTATGCTCCACAAGGAGCTCAAGGAAATAAGTAAAGTCACATAGTATTATCGGAATCTCACATCGTGTGTTAGCAACTTCGCATCGTTATTTTCTCAATTTAGACATGTGTATTACAAAAGCAAAAATGCGAAAATACGTTGCGAGGGAACGAGATTATGGTGCGAAATCGCGAAACCAGGATGCAAGATTGCACACTTGACACTTCATATCGTCGCTATCAAAAGGATATTCAAGAAATATCTAGTTTCATGCCGTAGTGAATGTAACATAGAAAACACTTTTAATTCTTTATAATGTAAAACATGCGAATTACTCGCTTTTGTATCGTTAGTTCGCACCAAGGATGAGTTTTAGTTGTCCGCTTACGAACAACTCATATTACTGTAAAAAATACCGTAGTTCAAAACTTCTTCGATTAGCTAAACAACGACCTGCCGTTTAAAGTAAACATAGATTTTCAATGTTTTCAGTTGCGTTGTAAATCATACTTTACATTTATTGAAATTAAATGTTTGGACACGTTAATATTGACCAGGCGAAGCCTATTAAAACATTTATAAACCGCATGCAACATTAAACGATTATCATATGAGGATTACTCGCAGAACAATTTTAGCCATCGAAATAAATCGTAAACAAATCGTACATTTGACTCAAATATTGCCTGTGTATTTCCGCGTTCAACGTTTCGCCATAATACTCTTAACATCCGCTTATATATTAGATACAAATTAAGGGGTCGAGTATTTTAATGTTATAACTTTCCATTCTGCGATGAACGAATTTAAACTTAAACAAGAAGTATCTTTCAAAAAGACAAATGGCGTTGAAATAAATAATGCGATGTCAGTTTTGCCCTTAATGATGCATGATGGCCGAATCAACAGTAAAAGGAACCTCCGGACTCCAGATTGGTCGGTCGCTACTCAGGAACATCTTGTACCATAAATTCACCGAACACCTTAACAAAACGTATATGACCAAAATAAATTTAACATACATGTTATCTAAGATTAATATCTGTACCGAGAATAAACAGGCCCAGGTCCATCGGGGTGTGGCGGGCACTTGAGGGGTGCGTGCCACCAGGTAAAACCAAAACACATGTACTGATTATTTTTATGTTTATATTTTTTAAGTGTTTGCAAATATGTTGAGACACAACTCAGATCAGTATTGCTAATCCATTTCGGAGGCTTAACTCACCTTACCAAAGGGAGGGGTAAGGGCTGCACATTTTGTCCCGACTGAAACTAAATAACGTATGTGGACACGTTTGGTGCCAATTATCTGATAATTTTCGTTAAGTGTAGAGCATCGGGGGCACTAGACAGCGGAGCATTGGGAATCTAAGAAATTGGTATTTGACACATTTATCTTTAGATCTTTTTTGCGCATTCATAACAACGCTTTAGGAACATCGTAGCGGGCATTGGAGAAACTTTCTGCATACATGTTAGGAGTTGACATGTATATCCTTATCGCGCCTTCATAACACCGCTTTAGGTACCCCTTAGCAATGCACGTTTCATGCTAAGTCCAGTCGGCACTTGTTATAATTCAAATATCGTAAAAACCCAAATCGCAACAAAGTATTGATAATGAAACTTTAAATGAACAGATGAACAGCGCGTTAACGTGGCTGAACGAACTAGAAACGCATAAACGATCTAACGACGTAATCATATCTGACTCACTCAGCAAGCAGGTACATCTAAAACGCGCCCTGCCTTGGTATATTCAGTGTTAAAGGAAATTGCTAAATTAACAGCTTAAAATATCTCACTTAAATTCTTTTCGAGTCCGAGTCATGTAGGTTTTTTTGGGAAACGAACATGATGACCAACTCGCTAGGTTAGGATCTCATGAGGGTCTACCTTTAAACCTACGTATACACCCTAGCGCACGCGAACTGATCGCATTCATTACTCAGAAAGCGTATAACAAACAGGACCACCACAGATGAAAATACTGTGCGGATCATGATTTGCCGCTAATTGAGGACCCTAATCTTAAGATCAACATCTACAGTCCCATTAAACGGGAAGATAGGGCTTACACACGCCTGAGACTGATGGTGTTGCGGGTGACGGGGACTATTCCAAACCTGTCAACTGCCCGCCATGTAACACCCCTAATACGCTTGAACATCTTTTCTTTTTTATGTCAGGTTCACACCGCGCAACGTCAAGAACTAAGTGGAGGTATACAATGTAATAGCGGCTTACAAAAAACACTCTTACTATATACCGCAACCTATTGTTAATGCCGCCCAACGCAATCGCTTCGCATGTGCGGCTCCGTGTGTTTAAATTCCTGCGTGACACAGGATACCTTGATAAAATATAACCCCAGTTAACAACTTCATTAATCCAATTAGTACATTTATCAAATTATCATGAAAAACAATACAACGATTATGGGCTGAGTACGGGTCATACGCATAACCCCATCTGTCTGTGTCTTGCCTACGTACCCCTGACCATGGCCTCTCAATATCCTCAACCACAAACATAATCTCAGAGTAAAATTTCGGTGACCGGTAGCCTTATATGTATCCTGCTCTTTCTCTAGCAACTGCCAAGCAAGGCAGTGATGACTACCCAAAAGCCTACTTGTGTAAGCCTTGCTTACGCACTCCATATCTCACACTATAACAACTTCTAAACAAGACAGTGATGACGGGCCGAACGGGCATACCCATTAGCCCATTTGTCTATGTCTTGTTTACGCACTCATTACCTCTAACGATAACAACTAAGCAAGGCACCGATGAGGGGTCGGAAGGGCATACCAATGACCCCATTTGTCTTTGCCTTGCTTACACACCAAGGATTTCTCCCAATCATATCATCAGGCCGAACGACCACTATGTATGCACTTTAATAAAACGCTATAAATGACACAATCAGGGGTCCGCGAGACCGTCTTTTTCCCTCTCTTAAGCTATAACCAGCTACCGACTACGCTGTAAGAGGCAAGCATGCATATAACACAATTCCACTCATCTGTGGAAGATGCAATCAGTGTGGACGTTGGTCCACCTCCTATACCCACAGTGCAACCCCTAAAAAAGAATACGCGTGTATAAAGTGTAATTAATGTTTTATTTAAATATGACTGCTATTTTTTTAAATTCCATATGTACGTCATATATTATAATATATTGGGCAGAGCATGTCGGCTTGGCTTGTGACGCGCACCTGGCGATTGTCCATCCCGTCTGCGCGCTTTGGCTCTGATGACATGACCTACTTAATATAACATAAAACATAATGGTGTCTTTTTTCTTGTCTATCGCATGCCATATCGTATTGTTCATATTGGTTTGTATACAGTGCATGGTATTTGTTATATGGCCGGCGAGTAAGCAGTCTTGTTTAGGAAGGAAACTGTCCCATGTCGTACACCTATTTGTACCCACCGTGCAATTTCCTCATAATACATATGTATACATAATGCGAGGCTACTTTAACATTATTACATGTCTGCACATAACAGGTACAATGCCCCAATTGAATTATTTGTTTGCATGTCTTGGTCCTGTATCCGTGTTTGTGTATTGAAATATATGGACGACCAGCAATAATACTCAATTCAATATCATCCTCTAACATAATACCCTACTGAATTAAAAATTGTATTCCCCTGAACCCCCAAAAAACTAGTCGTGTAGTAGTCTGAAAACACCAAAACACAGCCCATTTCTACAATCATCTATTAAATGCTCTTTGAAAAACTTGTCTGACCTGTACAACATCATCCAACCAGGCAACATACACCACTCCAGCAGAGAGTGCCCATGTGAGTCTTAGCAAAGGCACAAACCAGCAGAGTAATGTTTCATATTCAGACCATTAACTTTTCACGGCTAATTGCTTAGAGACCGTGACATGATAAATCTACATCTTAGTCTCATCATGCAAGTAGCTATTGCAAGGTTTTCGTTCACTGCTCATAGATACGGTTGTTTGTTTTTGCGTGAATTGCTTTAACTCATACTGTTAATACTAACTTAAGTGACTAACATGTCTTCCGCGAGGGACGCTAAACGGGGGGGGGGGGGGGGTGGGGGCATTACAATCAACTTTGACCTGTTAATTCTGGAGAACAATTATTGATCTAACTATGTAGGAATATATCTATAATAAGTATCATAAATTCACTCATATAAACACCCATATAACATTCCTAATATATATACACACAAAAAAACAACATCAAAATACTCTGTCAGAAGCTACCTAATTAGATTAGTTTTGACAATCAGTAATAGATTGCATATAATTTGTTTAATATTGACATTTTCTGAGCCCATTATCTTTAACCAATGTACATTTTCTACACAACAGACGTTCATTTCGTATGAAACCGAAGTTTGAACAACCATTTTATTTGGGATGCTGAACTCATTACAATGTTAATAGATAATAATTAATGTAATCTTTATACACACAACACATACTTATTTACACGCATAATCTTCACTAAAATAATTTATTTAAAATCCGATTTGTACACAAAAAGAAGTCAATATATAACTTATTCGCGTGGAAACGGGCATGTTGATAATTTAGATAATTAACCTGTCTCAAAAAAAATCTGACCAAACGTTTAAACATAATATTATGCTATACGCTATAGAAAAAAAATATTGAAATTGGAAATCCAAAATACATCGAGTTTTAAATATTAAAATGCAATGAATATAACAAATATCAATTTCGGTACAGTACTTTTAAAACATTTTAAATATTAATTTATAAACAAAATACGTTAGACATTGAAGGTCATACCTAATATTTATATAACTTATAAAAATTGAATTTTTCATAGCACAGTATATAGTCATACATGTATGCATACATTTATTTTTTAAGTACCCATCAATAATTGAAACTTTAACATAAAAGAAAGGAAAACACGAAATCGAACGAATGTATTCTTTGCTGCGATTGTCACTTGCGGAGTACTTTTTATGCGGTTCGGGATAAACTATGTTAGTTGTCAATTGATAAATGTAATCACAGTCACTGGTAATCTAATAAAGTTATATTTTCGTTGGTCTATACTATAACGTGTTTTGAAAGCGTTGATATAAGTGTATTAACGTTTACATTGTATTACCATTACATTGACACTCATTAATTGTCAGGTGTATCCGGATGGGTAGTAGGCGAAATAAAGTCGTTTTGTAAGACATTGCAGCTTGTCTTGTGACAGTGCCCTGCTCTTGCAAATATTTATGTTTAATGACGTTGAAGTAAAGACAATTGCCCTTCAAGAAACCTGAGTTCTCTCCTGAAAATAATATTCATAGTAATTATATCATGGGTCTATGTCAATTAGAAAGAGTTCCGATATAAAAAAAAAATCATAAATAAGGTTGTGCTGTCTAAATATCTTAACAATCTTAGCTTTTGTAAGTAACATGTATAACACGAAATGAGGCTTTTTCAAGGACAAACAGGACAACAAACAACAATATAACAGCATGCTTGTATGCTTTTCTGTAACCATTTTTATCGCGCCTATGTGTTGAACTTGTGCTACTAATACCAAGAAATTGTTCATTAAACTGTTAATTAAAAACGAACGTTTAAATAGTTTTGTTTGTTAAAAAGGTGCTAAGCAAACAAAACACACACAGTGACAATGGTGCCAGTGAAGCGAATTTTTCCCGGTAAACCACATTTTTTTTATAATTTGGATTTTTATCTTTTCGTAGACCTTTATTCATACCCTTTTGTTCATCAATGTAGGAATAAACTGACATTCTCATAAATCTGTCAATGAAGACAACGAAACAACGTTTTTTTCTTTAGTTTACCTTATTGGCAGCATTTTATAAGTGAACAAATATCAGTGGATATATTTTACCTCAACGATTCAAGTTTGCACTCCGCTTCCTCTACCGGCCGAAATTTTGTTTGGCTCTCAGTCTCTTGATTACGTTTTCTTCTTTCAAATTCCTCCACACATTTCTCCATCACACTTTTTAATTCGTTTGCAAAAAAACTAAATGATAAAATATAAAATTATTTCATATGTTGACAAACAACGGATTCATTATAAGCTATAAACGATTTTCAACAATAACCATTTAAAACGAATATTGAACAGTTGTGAGTTCAGTCTGTCTGAATTCTTTAATACGTACTTATCCCGAGATATTTTTTTTAGATATATGAAAAATAACGCGGAGCACACCGCAAGTTATCGTTGAATAGTCAGTTTTATCCGAGTCGCCGCAATGCTCGATGTTACGACGAACTGACTAAACAATGCTTCAGAGAGGGATATTGTTCAATATATACAGAAGAAGAAGAAGTATTTAATGATTTAAATGAACCAGTTTGCTGCATCTACTTTTGCTTCCATTAAAGCTTATTTAATATGCTTACAGGCATGTACAATGTTTCCATAGATCATGTCCCTGTCATCTAAAAACCTTTTGTCGGAACAACAAACACGACCTATATTAAGATCAGTAAGCTCAGGTGAATGCTGTCTTGAAGTTTCTTTTTTACAAACGTACGTAATATCCAGTCATAGAAGACAATATTGAACCATAACTGTTAAATGAGCTTCCATCACATGTGAGACACTTTCAATCTGTCTACATAATCAGATTAAGTCTCAAAACCTTTTTCGGAAATATTGATCCATATTCTTTAATTACTCGAGAACTAAAAACTCTTTTGAGAGATCACTTTTTCATGTATGTGTTAAATTTCTACAATTATGTAAATATAAGCATTTATTTCATTCGTCTATTATACGTTGTGTTTCGTGATGCCTTGTTTCTCACAGGATAACAATACATATGTAATAAGCCTGCTCAATTTTCTTCTCAGGTCATCTATATTTATAGTTGCAAAGTTGTAAACATTTCTTCCAATTATGAAACGGGCATATCTTCCATAATTCTTGACAACGTTGCACCTAAGCTGTGTAATTATCATCTTTTATGCAAGAGTAACTGAAATCCGGTAAAAAATAGACCCGTTTAGATGCATAATAATTGGATTTGTCACCTGTTACGAGCCTTTAAAGTAATGGTTGGACGTTTAATAAGTATGTATCCGAATTAATTACAATTACATGTGAACATATTTGTTTAATTTAGAACTTTTACTTTTATGTAAACGGAAGTAAAAATGAGTACTTTTGTATTTGTGATGACAATCCCCGTCGAAAATCTGCTAGCTTTTCTATGAGAATGTTTTCGGCGTGGTCGATGTATTTTTCTTTGAAATCAGACACTATTTTCCTTTCGGTAGCGAAACCTCCTAACATTGCTCCAACACCAACTACTCGATTCTACAATGTATACCTTTCTTTGAAACTTTATTTGCATTATCATTTAGTCTGGATAATATCTTTAATCATGCTATAAAAATGGCTAAGAACAAAAAAGCAGTCAATTGTTAAAAGTACAATCGAACCGATGGTCGGTCAAGTCGAGTAATTATAATTGGTGAATTATTAAATGATTTCAGAAATAACCACTGTCGAATGACCAACCAAAACAAACTCACCAACAATATTCCCCACCATCCTTGTTGCATTGCTTGTCTTATAACTACTCTTCTATCATCCGTTGTCAGATTGTTCAGATGCTGACTCCAATTAAAATCCCAATTCATATTCGTCAACCCAGCATTATGTCCCTGCCTATGTTCGTTCGATACATATTTGATCAGTATTGCTGAAATGTATGGAATGGTCAAACATGATATTTTTCTCGTTTTTTAATTTCCAGTAATAGGTTTATATATGCATTCGTTTTAATGAAAATATTTGAATACGTATTCCGCTATATAATTATATAGTGTTTAGTTAGTGAAATCTCAACAATATACATACCGTGCAATAAATTTTGCAATTCAATCTTTTTGTTTAAAATATGTGTCTGGCAGTCAATTCGCACTTGATCCTGGATGCGTAACTGAAGGTTTGCACTTAATGCCTATTTAAGTATCAATAAAGATATATAGGTTATGAAACGTTAACCATACATTCATTAATAAAACTTAAAACGATGTTCCTCCAGTTTGTTAATTATGTTCCTCATAATACATAAAATGGCTCTACAAGGAAATTGACTAAAGGAAATATTTTCTTACAGAAATAACGCTATTTTTAGATTTTACGCATTTTCCACTGTAATTTAAGGGGTGTTGCGACATTTTTATATACCGAGGATAGATTTACCCTAACACCGGTAAAATGCTATTGTGCGGAAATTGTGATGTTTAAATACTTGTTTTCAGGTTCATTCCGGTACTTTTATAACACATTACAATACCATTATAAGTATGGTATCTATTGTGTATAATGGGGTAGTGCTTAATTATTATTATGTCCCCCAGTCTATACTGGGGGGCGTATTGTTTTTGCCCTGTCTGTTTGTTGGTTTGTTTGTTGGTTTGTTTGTTTGCGCAAACTTTAACAATAATCATAACTTTTGCAATATTGAAGATAGCAACTTGGCATGCATGTGTATCTCATGGAGCTATGTGAAACACTTTGTCCCCTTTTGAGCGAGTTTGACCCATATATTTGACCTTTGACCTTGAAGGATGTCCTTGACATTGACCTTTCACCACTCAAAATGTGCAGCTCAATGACAAACACATACATGCCAAATATGAAGTTGCTATGTTCAATATTGCAAAAGTTATGGCTAAATGTTAAAGTTTGTGCAAATCAACAAAGCAACAAACCAACAGACAGGGCAAAAACAATATGTCCCCCAGTCTATACAAAGTCAAAGTCTATATAAAAACACACACGATTTCTTAACATTTGTGAAATTTATAGGTTTTATTTGTTTTGTTATATTTTTTCAATGTTAATAAATGTACTTACGCTTACAGACTACCGACAAATTACCAGGTTCAACATTTATCAGTGATTAGAACAAGCTTTTACACAAGAAATTTAACAGTTTTAATGTTGCGTAATTGCAAATAAATCAAAACAAGGCCGGTGACCATATGTTTCTATATACATTTCCATGTGATATTTGTATATATTGTTTGTATACATATTATCAAAATATATATATTATTGGAAAACAAATCACCAACATTGTAGCAACATCCATTAACAACATTTTGTTTTGTGTGACGATTGAATTCGGTACATTCGCAATTGTGTTTGAGACAGAAAACGGAAAGAGAAAACTAGCCAATATCATTTCACCCTAATACATATCTATCAATAACTGAAGTAAGTAATCTTCTTAATACTAAATCTCAGCTACGAGTATAAAAAGTGTCCGATACAAACGCATAGCAAATGCTGAATACAAATTTAAAGTTAAATCTTTTACATGTTTCGTAATTTGTAACTATGTCTTCGCGAACGTATACAGCGATCGAGAGAATTGTATATTAACGTAAATAAGAAAATAATTAACGTAAATAAGAAAACAATTTTCACAAATACACTGCACTCGATACATTGAATGATAAGTTACAAAACCTACGTTACCTTCTTGTATCCTTCTAAATCTGTGTAATCTTGGCAACTGAATCCCGATACAAAGGTGTCCACACTGTCTCTTACCCTGATAATAGCGTCGAATATCTAAAATGTTTAGGGGACATGTGAAACAGAAATTCAAAATAAATCTGCACTTAAAGTCAAACATTATACATATGCATACGTGTCGACATTCATAAGATACATTGAAGTGAAATGAAAACCTATGAATATACCAGGAGAGAAAACAGTATAAAGATCAGAAGGTCCTTCATTTTAGACAAGTGACCGCTTTAAATGACAACACTATACAAAAGCAGATAAATTGCATATGAGTTACACCGGGTTGAGTGCCTTGCAACTGTAAAAGAAAGAGTTGAGATTTTAAACCGGTTAAAATCCTAAATAATTCCATATCCTATATACTGCTTAATAACGATTCCGATACTTCATGGTATGATGTTAACTACAGCAAAACAATTAAAAGATTCGGAGACACTGTGATAAAACATTCATTCACGTGTCAGCCACATAACGGAACATTCTTCATATATAATATTACCTTTTGTTCAAAATCGGAAATGGTTTTATTTATTTCATTTCCTGCAGCACTAATCTTTGTCGTTATCTTATGTTTCCGTGAATCGTTTTTTCGCATTTCTTCATCTTTTTGGATCTCTAATCTTTCTCTTCAAAAACAATTTCAAACTAATCATTACATATACAAAAAACGATCGAGATCCTTTTTTTTTGTTACCAATGTATTTGTATTGTATTGTATGCGTTGTGTTTATTGTTTTGCATTATATAGACTAAAATAATCGAGAAACATATTAATACAAGTATACTTCTATATAAGATTATGTTCAAAATGCACTAAAAATAGAAATATTCCAAACAAGTTACTGAACGCGAAGTTTTTAAGAATAGAGTACGCGTCAAAATAATGACAAAATCAATAAACGTTTTACGTACCGGGCTTTTTTCAAATATAAAGAACTTTCATCCAGATACACATACAAACGTTTGAAGACATCCAAAGCACCTTCGATGTGGGGAATACATTTTGAACGAAATGTAGAAGATACTGCACAGCTCTGAAATAAACATTCCATAAAACACAAAAACTGTCTTTATGAAAACCATGTACCAAAAGTCGACACAGTGCAACAATCTTATATGCTTGTTGACTAAACTTGAAACTTACACTAGCGTATAAAAGACATCATACCTCTAACGTCTCTACAAGTCTGGAAAATTCCCTTTCTCTCTGCGTTTGGTTGACACCTGTAATATAGTTTATATAACATAATCGAAATTTACTTTGGTACCCACGCCAGACATAATTTACATCGCTCAATAGATTATTCCTCGAATTTCATTTGAATGATATTGTTTACATGAAGATATCATTTTAACGAATATCTGTTAAAACTTTACTGTATTGTCCTTGCTTGTTGAGTTGTTCCCGTGCAGACACAAAGAAAATCCTTTTCTTAGCTTCTTCTTCGCTTTGTACGTTCATTTCATTGCACAGAAACGCCGAGCATTTCTCAAAATGATGCCTTTTCAATTGTTCTGCATCACTATCTATGTCAACGCGGTCCCAATGATTTATAACTATGAACACGTCAGCCTTTGAAATTCCGCTTTTGATATTTCGGAACAAATTCATTTCCTACCATGCAATAACAAAAATGACTTAATTGTTTATATTCTCGGTTATGTTTTTGTTTACAGTAAGTGACCGTTAAGACTTAATATCGGGTGAAATAGTATCGAAACTTTGGTGACATGTTAATATTTTTATTCAAATACGAATATATAGTAATTTAAATTTGTGTGTGTGTGTGTTTTTTTTTAACAGAACAACCAATACTTTTTCCGAATCCGAAAGATCTATATTTTCCAGTATTTACTCTCACTTGAAGGGCTAAGCAACTCAACTTAATTCTGAAGCAAAACAAATTGTGTCAAAGTAAATTACCGATTTTGATAGTGCGCATTCGGCGTTGACGACAAGAATAAAAACATCCGAGTCTTGACAGTTGTTTTTAATGCCTTTATCGACATTATCATCTATGTCACTTCCAGGACTGAAAATATAACATACGCATTTATCGTTCCAGTGCTGCATTCCCTTGAGCTGCATTGCATATTTAAAGGCAAGTGTATATTGTCTGAGGCATCATATCACATCGGTACTCAGTATGTTTGAACACACTGATGGTCATCTGATATTATCTGTTCTATATCTGTTAGTGACTTATACAAAGATCTACAATCCATATTACATGAAACCTATACCTTTCACAAAAAACACCGGTAAACCGCCGATATATTAACTTGTGGAGAATCGCGAACTGATTATAAGCGTTTAATAATGTGTTAACCTACTCACCAGTTTTAGAGGAGTCGTCATAAAAATGACTTTTTTTCTGCTCATATCACGTGGAAACAAGATATGCAGTGTACCTGAACACTATTAGCAGTATTCATAAACAGGGATATAAAACATTTGAGTTTACACTATCGACTGACCAGTTTCATAGATGTTCATGCAACACGAACGCTGGGACGGACGTACGCATGCACTAAGACGACCCGTCATGGCATTCGCGTTTCTGCGTTTGTTTAGTTGCACTTGTCAAGGGTTTTTTAATTGACAATTGCATAATCTGTTTCGATACTTTTGTTAAAATACACATATTTGTTTGAAAAGATGCGTAAAGTTCAAAACTTTGAAGAAGTTCCCATTAAAGACCTTCAAAGGTTTGTTGAAAAATGTTTGTTTTAATGACAATGTCCCTTTAATAGGTTTTCGTTTTTTTTAATTCATTAAAAGCATAAAATAAAATAAAAAAAGTATTTGTAACAGTCTTAAATTATTGCTAGAAATTTTTTATTTCACTTGGAGACGATCATGGGACTTTTAGAAGCAAAATCTAATTAGACACCAAAGGATTATTCTGGTTTTGAATGTAACAGTGTACTCTTAAGCTATGTTTTCGGAATGTTAAATAGTTTCAGAAGATCGCCATGGCGTAGTGGATATAGTGTCCGCCTAGCGACCGGGAGGTCGAGGGTTCGATCCCCACCGTGGGAGCGTTCTTTCTCCCACAAAGACACCAAGTACTGGTTTTACGCAGGAAACGGACTCGAGAGCGTTTCAAATATACCATAGGCTTTCGATGCAATCGAGCTTAAATAAATAGGTTTAAACTAAAGCTATGTTTCAGTAATAAACATATATTCCAAATTATCATTGAAAGCGTTTATAAACGATTTGTTATTTTACCGATTTCGATTGATCCCTCATATCCATCAACGTTAAGATATTTAAACAATGTTCTAAGTCAGAAAGTGTTGTTTTATTTGTTTGAATATAATGCTAATACTCTTTTTTTAATCTTTTAATTTTTTAAATGGTCATTTTGTCAATTTTTGCCAAACTTTTAACATTTATTAATATTTATAAACTTAAGTCGCGCAAAAAGTATTGCTGCTTGAGTGATGAAACGCTAAATAAATATTTATAAGCACACGAACTTTAGCACCTCCAAAGTTTGGTTCGGATGTTGTCGACATAACCGGAGATATGACATGTTTTTACCAAAATAATGACATTTTAAAAGTTGTGTCGCACATTACTTTAAATGTATTGCGGTTCACATGCATATAAACTTGCTCAACTCCATTTTTTTCGACATAACTTCAGCAGAAAGAAAAAAGTTAAATTTGTGTCTCGCGTAACTTAAGAAGTATTGCTGGTAAAGTGGTGTAACTTTAAAAGATATTAACAAACAAGTGAACTTGCACCCATGGATATTTTTTTTCCAAAAGTTCAATGTGGGGGCATTCGTATCCTAGGAACAAATGTCAAGTTTCTAACTCAGTCATCAAGGTATCAAATATATTTTACCCTTTTTAACAATAGTTACTAGTACTGTCCAGATGGCTTTTATTGAATGTTTACAAGACCATACACATACTGCCTCTTTTTCCCGTCAATTCGAATGTTCATACGCCGCATCTCAATCGACACCTTATCTATATGGGTTAAAACTTTAAAAAACTTTAAGCAGAAAGTAGAAGTATACATGTATACCAACCTATCTATAAGTACAAGATCGTGCGCTAGAAGCTGGCACTTTGATTTCGGCCAGTGCACTTTCACAACTGAATGTGTTGTTGTTTCGTCTTCAAGAGCTCTTGCGATATCACGGAGAGACTACATAAACGGAATAGACAAATTGATTATTTTTCAATTAAATTGAACAATTTTGTACTTAATCTAATCACCATTGTCACTGAATCCGAGGAGTCTGTTTCTCAAAACTGAAGCATTATATATTTTCAATTCATTAGACGGTATTGTTCTATATATCAATCCAATAAGTGGAGAACCATTTCCAAAGAAATACACGTAAGTGTACCAAATATACATCTATGTATGGTTAATTACAGATGCACTTACAACTTTATATATAAAAATAAACTTCATTATTTGCAGACATAAAACAATTGGTATAAATTTCAATTTGAATATAGATTTTCAAAGAATGCTTATGTATTTAAGATTCAATTCGGAAACAAAATTATTATTGAAACATAATAAAATGAGTCGCCCAGGTTTCTTGCATTATCTCTAAAATATAATGTTCAAAATAATATCAAGAAGTTTAAGGTTAAAGATACATCAGTAATGTTGAAAAACATGACATTATCAACACATAATGCATTCAAAAAAATGGTTCGTTGTATCTTTTATATTTTTCCATTGAAAAGGCCACATATGCGCTTAATTGTGATGAAACTTTGCCAAAATATTTAACTTGACAACATCAAGCCAAGTTATGAGTTTAGAAGTCTTATAATTAATATGTAAATGAAACTTGTACATAATGTTTACTTTGATACTATAGATGCAAAATTCGACTTTGGATCAAATGTGTACAAACACTAGGTCATCGGGTGAAATCTGACAAAAAACTACAAGAAAGTGTTAACGTCTTTTTTTTTTAGCTGATTACTACTCTAGAGGCAAAAGTTTTCATCCAATGTTATTAAACCTTGGTATTTATCTTTATCTTGACACTAATAATGCAAAGGTTTAATATGGGTATGCGTCCAAAAACTAGGTCAGTAGGTCAAATCTTAGTAAACTTTGTAGCCATTCTAGAAGCCACCTTTATGATTTAGTCTTGATGACATTTGGTAAGCAGGTTTATATTGACAATATCTAGGCTTAGTTCGAATCTGCGTCACATGCTAACAAGCTAGGTCACCAGGCAACATCTTAAAACAAACTTGTTATCACTAGCGACACGTCACATTTATGAAACTTGGTCAGAATGTTAACATCGTCAATATCTAGGCCAAGTTTGAATATAAGTCACGTGTGTCCAAAAACTAGATCATCACGTCAACTGTTAAAAAATACAAATAACCAGCAGGAGAGAAACCAAATAATAAAACGAAGTCACTTATTTATTGCACTGAACCAATATGTGAGACACAAAACAAATGTAATAGACAAGCCACATAGGCCTACGTTCATAACAAGCGAACAAACATGAATAAAACGGGGGTCACCGCATTGGAACGGTCAATGCAAAAGAACTGGGGGTATAAATCGGTTTTAAGAATCTCCATATTAACTCTTTCCCGATAATTATGCGCATAACATAAATAGTATAAATATATCAAAAAGGAGAGCATACATTTCAATTTAAGATTGCATTAAGCTTTAGCTACTAAATTGTTTGATACTAGACATTGCACCAGAATTTTAAATTTCTGATAAGAAAGCTTAAGAGACATAAGAGTTAAAAATGCGGATCATCCAAATTACAAAGCTTGTTTGTGAATGTCTATCGTTAGCGGTAATAATTAGCCACACACATGGTACAATTTCAATAGTCGATTAATTAAAAAGTAGAAAGCCATATACAATTAAGGTATTATTACAACTTAAAACGAGATAGTAAATGAACAAAACATATGTCCATATGGAAGGGCTGCGAACATTCCAAGTTTGTCTCAAAACCCCGCTTAACAAAAGCTGTTTATCGCCAATTTTGAAATTGCCCTTTAAAGTATGATATTTAAGGTTATGACCTTGACCTTTGAGGAACAGAGACACATTATCCTACTGTAACATGCGACACATCGTCTTATGATGAATTTTATTCGTGCCAAGTTATTATAAAATACCATCAATATATGGCAAAGTTATGGCTGAGACAGGAAAGTTCGAGCGTTTTGGCCGAATTTCACTTTTGACCTCTATGTATTACCTTGACCTATAAGATAAGGAGACGGTTGTTACACGCACAATTCCATCTCCTCATGATTGACATTTGTGGTAAGTTATCTTAAAAAAGCATGATGAATGACAAAGTTACAGTCCCAACAAGCGTTTTCATGGCAACATTAAATCGTTGAATTCTTAAGTTTGACCATGACCTTTGTTGGGAGACCAGTTTTACATGCGACCTGTCGTACTATGATGGATTAAGTTCGAGATAATGGTATTTTAAAATAAATCAATATATGGCAAAGTTATGGCTAAGACAGGAATTTTCTACGCCAATCCCATATGAAATATAATTACTCACTAGAATGGTAACAAGGGTTTTCAAAGCTCTGACCTGATGATCTTCTTTTTGAGCGCACGCGACCCAGATTCGAGCTCGGCCTAGATATTGTCAAAACATTATGACTTTTATACAGATTGAATCATAAGTGTGGCCTCTATAGTGATATCAAGGTTTTTCTCAGATATGACCTGGTGACCTAGCGTTTCGACGCATGTTACCCAGATTCGTACTAATCCTAGAAAATGTCAAGATTTCATCAATATTGCTTCAAAAATGTGTCATATTGAGTGTTAAAAGAGTTTTTTTTTCTAAGATTTTAACGGGTGATCTACTTCTTGGATGCACGTGCCCAAGATTTACACACGGCTTAGATATTGTCCAAATAAATATTCTGATCACGTTTCATCAAGATTGAGTCAAACCTGTGGCCTGTAGAGTGGTAATAAGGTTTTTCTAGGAATTGACATGACGCAGATTCCAACTCAAATAGATTTTGTTCAGATAAACTTCATATGCTTCAAATCTTATAAGTATTTTATCGATACTGACGATTCTACAGTGTGCTTGTTTACTTTTTAAAATGTTTAAGTAGTTCTTCGTTATATGGACAAACTTACAGAAACCGGCGTCTTTGCTCCAGGGTATTTTTCAGTTTCAACATAACCTTCAAGCAAATCTGTGCCTTGGAGGTGCACAAAGCATTTAGTATTGTGACCTCGTCCTGCTGGTAATAGCGCACATCCCAGAAGAGCATTTGCAACAGTGCTTTTTCCGCTTGAAGTCCTAAACAAACAAAAAGATTTCATCTATAATAAAGATGCCTCCGACATTATGATAAGAATACTGCCAACAAGCAGTCAACACTGATGCAACACGCACTTACACCTCTTAAGTATTATATAAGTTATTAATGTCGGCTTTACAACTTTTAAGTTGGTCTTGACATTGAACGATTCGGACAGTTAATAAACGGTGTAACCATCCATTATTTCTGTGTTGTTAATACATTATATTATATAGTATCATAAAAGGATGATGCTTATATTTTCGATGAGAATGACGAGTATAATGTGCATATCCCACCAATTTTGAACTCCAAATATATGCAGAATTTCCTAATTTTTCCGAGATCCGATATTCATTGGTCGGCAATGGAAACGTATGTACATAAATTAGAGAACCTATTTTTGTACATGTACACAAATGCCAAGGCAGAAAAGCTTCTTCGCTTCGCTATAAAGTTAAAATTGACAACAATGAACTACATATTGCAAAACACTAAATCGTTATCACATTTATAACATCTTTATATTACAAGTTTTTCAAAATATTGAATAATCATCATGATCAGATACTTTTGCCTTCACAGCGTTGGGGATGTTTTTAATTTATGTTGATCTACTGGATCGTGCGGATTGATGGATACATTTTTAACAAATTTAGTGTCTTTCTCGATCAGCAGCTTCTTTTGGGTTTACTTATTCCTGAGGCCAATGTTAACTCAACTGTCTATGGCAGCATTGAAGTCTCTAAGAGACTCTCCCTCCTTTTGGTCCCATTTATGAAATCCAAAACGTTCTGCTATTTGGATTGCAGTGGGGTTGTAATGTCCTTTCAATTTATAATCAATCTGTTAAACAATTCATTATAGGTTACTTTTTTAACCTTATATTAACTATTGACTAAAAGCATGACAGGTAATAACACATTAAATTGTAAAGAACGTTTATAACAAGTACCAAGAAAACAACTGAAATGTGTGGTATGAAATAATTTTCCTGAAAGGTTGGTATATACTTAACACAATCAGCGAAAACATGCTTGGAGAAATAGAAATGAAACAAGATGTGTTTGTGAAACACTATGGCCCCCATATATTTGACCTTTGACCTTGAGGGATGACCTTGACCTTTCACCAATCAAAATGTGCAGCTCCGAGAGATACACATGCATGCCAAATATCAAGATGCTATCTTCAATATTGCAAAAGTTATGGCCAATGTTGAAGTTTGACGCAAACAAACAAACCAACAAACCAACAAACAGGGAAAAAACAATATGTCCCCAAGTATAGACTGGGGACATAAAAAAGGTCGCGAAAACATTATAGAAAGTGTTTAATGTTAGACGGAAACGTAATTTTCTTTAAAAGGCAAACGTATTTCGCTTACAGAAACGGACACAGTTTTTTTTTAATATTAGAATTCCATATTTATAGCTTGAAAAAAACAAACTCTGATTTGATATGAATTTCATACGAATTATCTATTTACACATGCCTAAGATTTACCGCTAAATGATAAATTTGTCGAATCATTTTAAGAACATAAGGCACATTGTTTTAAGTTTGAAGTCACATTGTTCGTTCTTCATTTTCGGAAACGTCACAATGAACCTTTATAATATACACATGGTAAATTATTCGCGTTGCAAGCCTCCGGGAAGAGTAAGATTTCATATTCCTAAACAAGACAAAAAAAGAACTGATAAAATTGGGTATTAAAAAGATTGTAGGAATCCTCATTCCTAAGTTTTCAAGTTTAGCACCTGTACCAAAGCCAAATGAACGAAGAGAATTAAAGGTCTGTGTAGAAAAGCAAAAACAGCCTTGACACAGATGAAAACATAACACCGATAACACAGATCGCGCCTTCTGTTAAAGTGCGGATATACTAATAAAACCATTTTTCAACGAAATAACTCTGTTGAGGCACAAAAAGCAAACAATAGACGCGGAAACACACAAGTGTACGGAAGAAACGAATTCATGAGGATATATACTTTTACAACTATATAGAAGTTGTCTGTATACACTGGATGATGTTTAAACCATTGCTTAATTTACGAAAAGACATTCAAAAGTTTCATGCTCAGCACATTTTAAAGCGTTTGGTGGCATCGATGTTTTACTTCTTAACGGTTGTCGGATGCACCCGTTTAGTAATTATGCGTGTACAATCGGTTTCTGAAGTGAGGTAAATCGTGGGTAAGACAATTATTTGTCAAAATGCTTAAATTATTGACATTACATATCTTTAACATACATGCATCAAAATGTTAAATGTGTGGGGACTATAGAAATAATCAGTGACACAATAGATAGCTGAACAAAATATCAGTGTTATCACTGAATATTGATTATTGTTCATAAATCGCCCACCGCACTAAAAGCTGCATATTTTGCAACAGCTTCAAAAACTATGTTCGTTTAAATTGTATTATAAATGCTTTCAAATCCGAGGACTGGAAAAAAAACACATTTTCAAATGCTCTTTTTTTCCGAATTAATGGAACTGGCTGTTTTTGAAACGATAGTACGAAGAATTGTGTAAATCGAAACCACGAAGGCCTTCAAGGTCAATTTGATGTAATTACAACTTTGTATATATTATATTGTATAATCTCTCAAGAAAGCATATGTATGTTGTTAAAATAGTTTGTTTTGGAACATATTGTAAAAGACGTAACAAAAGAAAACACACTTTCAATATTCGCCTTCAGAAGTCGACTGCCACATGCCATGTTCAGGCATCTCTACGTCAACTCATATGGATAAAATGGTTTATGAAATTTGAAGATCATCGATTTCATGTGAAGCGAAACTGCCACGGAATACACAAGATCCAATAAATTGACAACATCTACCACCACACGTATTGCTCGGGAGTGTTTTTTTTCCGAATGAGATTTGATTGATATGGAGTACTTCAAAATGGATAATACATTTTTAAGCTGGTATAAGTCGAGGTTACCAATATGGATACAACACGTATTCGCCTGTTGTCGTCGATTAATATTCGGGCTATTTACTAAGAGATTGTTTAAATCAAAGCTGTTTGCATGAGCTCTGAAAGGAATCGTATACACTATTGCAAAGTCATGCTTTCCGATAATATTCGGATAGATCTGGCTTTGAAAAATTCTGTAGTGCATCCTAAAGGATCGCATTTTCAGAACTATTCTATCATTTCTGTACATTCTGTGTCTATGCCCTACAACTGTCTGCACATTTGTTTTCTGAAGATTGGAAACATTAATAAAGAAAGAATTAACAAATATCTGTACGAATAACAGAAGGTACAATATGAATCATCATCGAATGAAATTGTGATTAGAAAAAATATAGGAATTGAAGTTGAATGATAACACACATAAGGCGATTGTGTATTTAACAATAGTAACGCTATTTAAAGATCAAAAGGATGTTATTGCCTCAATAAAATCGTAAAATATTTTATTGTTAAACATACAATTAAACAAGATGTGTTTGTGAAACACTATGTCCCCTATTGCGATTTTGACTCGTATAGTTGACCTTTGACCTTGAAGGATGGNTGGAACAGATCGGCGAGGGATGATTTTTTTTAAAGGTTAGTGTTTGTTATCGTTGTTATTTATTTGTTATTATTTAAATATCGACATTAAATGTTAAGGTCGCGAATTTACGGTAATCGAGGATAGTTACTTGAATGTGAAAAACTCAGTTGACACTCATCATTGAAATAATATAACTTTATGTAACACATTACTTGAAATGTAACTGAGGTCAACATATTATGACACATATGTACTTAATTACGCTCACAGCGAAAACCAAATTGTTGGTTTATACATGAGTTTTGCTCGTTTGCTGAAATATGTGTACATTAAGTTTAGGCTATACGATTTAATCTCATGACTTCTTTAAAAGTTAAATATAAGTATATTTAACTATACATTGCCGTTATTTTCAGCATATTGAAAAAAATAAATACATTGTTAACCTCTTTAAGCCTGTATTTCTAAATGAGAACTTTAGATTTAGAAAATGTATCTTTAAAGTACAGTTAAACATTGCAATAAACTATACACTTACAAAAGTTACATGTCATGATCGTTGAATACAATTTCGCATTGCTAGTCAAAATAAGTTGACTGGTAACGTATTCAAAACCGATAATACCAATATGAGGCCGTTAATCTTCGACCTCTTCAGTCGTAAGAACAAGAGTTGCTTGATCCTTAAAGAAATTATGTCACTGTTATTGTTGTGAACTATTTTAAATGGCAAACAACCAATTTTAAAAATCAACCAATGTGTTCTTGCAACAAAAATCTCTGTAACATTACCTGCCGAAAAATGAAATCTTCATGTGATCTCTATTTAACATGTCTGTTAACGTATCTATCTGTTGCTTTGCTGATATAATCTGGCAAGTTGGCATTGCGACTTCTTCTATACCAATGGCATAGTAAAAACCTGCATCTGAAATAATTATTATATACAGAGATTAAGATATACAGTTCTACATTGGCTTTATTAAGCACTTTGCGTTCATAAAGTATAGTTACTTTTACTTAAAAGTAATACGTGTGCATACAATTGTGCATGTTAAACACAATTTAACAAGTTAATCTAAAAGTTCAATGCAGTTTAATGCCTAAACTAAGGAAATGTTTAAAACAAGCTATTGCCAAGCAATGATGTCCCCACCATTGTAAGTAAAAAATGTTTTTTTATTGNTATTATTTTTTAAGTATTTGTTGCCAAAGCAACCAGAATTCTTGACGTAGGAACAAAATGAAATGACGTGCATAATCTCCATATTTGCCTTTGTCCATGTTTCAAGTTTCATGAAAAAATATGATGAACTTTTAAAGTTATCGCAGGATAGAGCAAAGTGTGACAGACAGACAAACTGACAGACTGACGGACGGACCTACGGACGGACAGAGCGCAAACCATAAGTCCCCTCCGGTGAAACCGGAAGGGGACAATAGAGGGCGTATGATGTTAATATTTAAATTCGGAAAATGGGAACAAACCCCTTTGAACATTAACCTTTATTTTAGGCAAGTTGCTTAGACGTATCCCGGAATGAGCTTTTGGGAAATTCCACTTATCTGCTGGTACAAACAAACCTAATCCATATTTAATCCTTTCAAACTCATGTATCATATTTAAAGCTATTATTTAAGAGAAACCCTATTAGTTGACAAAATGGACTAGTGCTGTGTGCGAGGAATTTCTTTCCAAAGTCAAAGCACATTTAACCTATTGCTTACAAAATGCACGTGTTCATATACTCATTCAGGCCAACTTGTCGATTAAATGTAAAAAAAAAAACAACGAACACAAAAAAGGTCATGTTGTAAAAGAAAGACCATAGCCCCGTAACAGTCAAAAACAAGATCTTTAATATAAAATCGAGTTAAAAAAAGAAATATAATACGCATTGCCAACATGTTATTGATTTTCATCAGGTCTTTAGCATGTACAATGCAAATGTGTATTCGATAACATTAAATACTTAATTGAACTGTAAATAATTCATGTCGTGTTTTTACAACACGTATCGATGAAGTCTTTGGATCGACTTATAACATCAACTTACTAGTTGTTGTGAATATCAATGTATCGATGAAGTTACTGACAGCTCTCGTCGCACGAAGAATTGATTTTCGTTTATTGCTGAATTGATCGAACCTGTACGCCATATTCCAGTTTAAGATGGGCTCATTGCCTAGAAGGTAAATAATGTAACTTGAAAACCAGGCACAGTGACGATTTGGGACAAACTTCAAATGCTTTACTGTAAACAATTTTAATAAAAAATAAGGTTAGTTTGATACATATTGTAACGTGACTTTCGTTTCCGCCAGCAGTCCACAGATGGCCAAATTTAACTTTAAAAAGGTTTAAACATAAATGTTTGCGCTGACAAGGATTGCTATTAATGCGCATCATGTACATTATTGACAGCAAATTTGGTGTTTATTATTTTTAAGATTTACCAAAGCAAACGTCGTAATTAATGCTACTAAGATAAGTCAACTGTTGATAGCTGTTTTTTTTTTTTTTTTTTTANTTTTTTTAATGTGTTTTTTTGTGCATTTAGAACAAAACCTAGCGAAATAAACTATCTCAAACAGTTTTTAGCCCAACAGTGACCTAATGCGCTCATCCAGTCCATTCTATCTCAATCGCCATCTGACATTGCATACTATTTTTATCAATCTGTTTGTATCGTTGGTAAGCTCTCATTCTATGAAGACATTAAGTATATTCGTATTTTTAATATATACAAACTTGACATCACACTCCATATATGCAATCCTATGCTATATCTGGATAGAAGGGCCTATTGTTTGGAGTTCAAATACAATAGCTAAATGTGTTATATAGTGGAAACCATTTATCTACATTTATTTACAGTGACCTTGACTTTATCTGAAATTTCTTATTAAGGTTTGATGGAACATATCTATGTTTACAGCTGCATGACAATGGCTTTAGTAAATGATATAAAAAAATAAGAGCACAGAGCGATATACTGAGGTCGATGGTGATTACAGGTGTTTGATAGAATTTGCAATTAGCAGTTCTTAGACGTCATTCGTATCATGCGTGACATTTCTAAATTTTAAAATGTCACAAGAAGTGGACTCCGTGCCATTGGTCAGTGTTAAAAGACGTGTGCAAACATGTAGAAGCTTTAACCAAATTTTAATAAATTGCAGATGTAGGCAACACACAACTTAGCACGGTATGCATACATAGTATTCTCCAACAACCATATACCGATTTATATTACAACTAGAAATGGCGCGCAGATGCCGACTCGTATCCCATAGCCGCAATAATAACACGGACGTTAAAGTCATCTATGAACACAAAAACATGAATGTGAAATTAATTTAAAAACATGAATGTTTATCCGTATATTTAGATACATACGTAATGTTTTCTTCTTTTTGGCTTGGTTTTGTAAGCAAATATGGCATGTGAAACTGGGTATTTCGTGAAATACATTTGTTTGAGGAAACAATTGCTACAAGTGCTTTGGCTATATAGCAAATGCTTAAAAAACACGCAATGTTGATATTCAGTTCGGTTTTAAAACCCGTAAATAAGTGTACACGGACAGTAATTCATTACCTGAAAGTAGTAAACTACGCTTTTCCAAACTAAACAACGTATCTTAAATGATACAAATAATTTCCATAGAACATACATGTACGCGTTCTTTGTAATCTTCGGGAAAACACACCGATCCCCTGAATGTTCACAGCAACAATTTAATATTAATAAACTTCTTATTAACATACATGTATGTCTGCTCAAGCCGGTGTTAGCTTATAAGTATTATAATTATAAATTATTTATATATTTTTTTAATTATAATTATAATGTTTATTATTATAAAAAGTAGTAGTAGTATTAGAAGACGTAGTAGTAGCAGTAGTAGTAGAAGTAGAAGTAGTAGTATAAGGAGTTGTAGAGGTAGTAATAGCAAAACAACACCAGGATTATTAGGAGTAGTAGAAATAGTAGTAATATATTGTTGCTATTGTCGATGTTGGTCTGAACGTACCTTTTTCGTCATTCAGGCGTTCATATCCGCTTTGTTCCGCTGGGTCATTCATTAGGGCTGGTTTGATCGCCGGTTTCATAGCGCGATTTTGGGTCGTCTTCCTTGGAGCTGAAGCAGAGTTTTCATAGTCGCCTTGATTGGCCTTCTCTTCGACATCAGGCGTGTTCGCCTTTGTGTTTGGGAGTTGACTTTGTGCTACAAAATAAATTAGGCTCCCTATATGAAACCGGTGTTTAATACATGTGCGTAAAGTGTCGTCCCAGATTAACGTGTGCAGTCCGTACAGTTTACTCAGTGACGATACTTTCCGCTTTTATTGTATTTTTCGTTTAAAGGAAGTCTCTTCTTAGCAAAAATCCAGTTTAGGTGGAAAGATTCGGCCCCGATAAGCCTGTGCGGATGACACTTTACGCACATGCATTAGGTTCCCAGAGCGAAGTCCAAATCATGTATTACTTTGAAATGAAATATGTCATCACGATATGTCAAACTTGTGTATTATTGCAACAGAATAAGAAATTACTAACAAATAATAAAGGAACAATGACACTCTCGATACATCATCAGGAGTTGAACTTGTATTACCGCCAGCTAGTCCTTGATTAAAGACAAAACGAACGATTGGTCTATATAATAAAAGGATATTGACTGCAGCAATGACTTAAACTACTTACCATTAGAGCTGATTTGGGCTACTGGAGGCCTTGGTGGTAGGGCAAACGCTTCAGGAAATTTGGACGGCGCTAAATTAATTGAATGAACGCTTATTCATTGTTTCATCTGTTGATGGTTATGGGTAGTCGGATATAAATATTTAGGTTGTTTCAAATTGTAATTGTGAAGCGGATAAAGTGCTGATTATTATATGTATTTCTCTGAGGTTAGTTTGATACATAAGTGGACATCTATTACTCAGTTCGCCAAGTTATCTTCAAGTTCGATTATCGTTCCCGACAAATATTGCGTTGGTACACAGAGATTCAATCTAGGAAATTATCGATTGAACACTTTAACGCATTTAATATCTGATATCAGTGTGTGTTCTGAATGTAAAGATAAATCTTGTACCTGCATATATACATACATCAAATTATGGACAAGTTTGCATTTTATTTTAAATCGTGTGCGAACAAAGAGAATAATCTGACGAAAACCAGATAACTTAAATAACAAGAACATGGCTATATGTATAAATCCATAGAGTTTTAACTAATGCAGATAAGTACAGGATTATAACATGTACTTTGTAGACAACTCTGAAAATTGCTTCAAAGGTCTAACACAAACTGTGATTTTTACAAACGCCTTGGTAACATCTTTAAATGTTCAAATAATTCAAAATAAAATAACGAGATAACAACTAGTAAAATCAATAATGCCGGAGACGGAATGTGCATGTTAAGGTAGGCGCCTAATACTCCTGATTGATTAATAGCTAATATTTGCAAAACGATAACTTTCTAGTTATAAATTCAAAGGGACAGTTAAACAAGTTTTAATGTTCAACATCATTCTTCTTTTATGATTTTTCTTGTGTAACATTAGATAAAACATTATAAAAATCGATAGCAAAGAAATAATAAATGTCCCTTTTATAAAGACAAACTGCTCCGATCCTCTGATCTTGCTTTAAACAATTTCTGACTAAACTTTGAACATTATTTCATAACGCATCCATAAAAAACATAGAGGAATGAGTACTTAATTGTAATACAGGCTGACCAATAGCACTTATGTTATAAATATTCTTCAAAAACCATAGATTCACACAAACCCCTCGATAAATCGCAAGTGTTCCAGCAAATAACTTAATATTAAAATAGGTTCAACTAATTAAAGCATGAACATACATTGTTGTTCGGGTGGTAAAGCTTTGGTGCGCCCAAATTGTGGAGTTGTGGGCGTTTTCGGAGATTGTGATGTTGGCGTTCGCGGACTATTTGGTGTACGTGGAGTTGTTTGCTGATTTTTCGGAGTTAAAGAAACTGAATAGGAAAAGCAAGGGTATAAACATGATGTATAAGTTATGACATTCAATTTGAATGTAAATACTCATATCTGTATATACTTATATATAAGGGAGGCCTTGAATATATATTATATTTTTAACATTTATTGATTTTACAATTAAGTCATATTTTCACACTCTTGAGAGAGGTAATATGTAACTTAAACAAACGAAAAACTGATCATCTAAATGGTGAAAATGGAAAATTTGTCATAAGACATGGTAAAACAGTCGCGATTAAAATCTTACACAATGCATCAACTTGTTTAAATTAAGTAAAAGTGTCTTTTAAATATCAAGCATAAAATTCACTGCAAAACATTTCTAAGGTAATGTTAAACATGATTGCATGCAATAAAAAGGAGAGTAAGGTGATTGCTACCGTATACTTCAATCGTTGATTTTTATGTCCCCCAGTCTATACTGGGGGACATATTGTTTTTGCCCTGTCCGTTTGTTTGTTTGTTGGTTTGTTTGTTTGTTGGTTTGCACAAACTTTAACAGTTTGCAATAAATTTTGCAATATTGAAGAAAGCAACTTGATATTTTGCATGCATGTGTATCTCATGGAGCTGCACATTTTGAGTGGTTAAAGGTCAAGGTCAAGGCCATCCTTCAAGGTCAAAGGTCAAATATATGAGTCAAAATCGCTCAAAAGGGGACAAAGTGTTTTACAGACACATCACTTGTTATATATAAAATTGATATTCAGAAGGAGCTAAACAAACAACAAAGCTGAAATGAAAATACCACGACTAAACATGAACCATTATATATACCATTGAGTAATGTATACGTGTATATCATTATGTAATGTATACGTATATGCCATTAAGTAATGTATACGTATATACCATTGAGTAATGTATACGTATATACCATTGAGTAATGTATACGTATATACCATTGAGTAATGTATACGTGTATATCATTGAGTAATGTATACGTATATACCATTGAGTAATGTAAACATATATACAATTGAGTAATGTATACGTATATACCATTGAGTAATGTATACGTATATAGCATTGAGTACTGTATACGTGTATACCATTGGGTAATGTAAACGTGTAAACCATTGAGTTATGTATACAATTTAGTAATGTATACGTATATACCACTGAGTAATGTATACGTATATACCGTTGAGTAATGTATAAGTTTATACCACTGAGTAATGTATACGTATATACCATTGAGTTATGTGTAGTAATGTAAACGTATATACCATTGAGTAATGTATACGTATATACCAGTGAGTAATGTATACGTGTATACCATTGAGTTATGTAAACGTGTATACCATTGAGTAATGTATACGTAACATAGATTCATGAAAAACCACCAACAGCATCTTGTATCTACTACATGTAATATATATGTTGTTTTGAAAAAGATGGAAATTTACTAGTTTTTAATAATAATGGACGTTTTGAACAGTGCATATTCCAATTATGTTCTTTTTTGCTGTTAAATATTTGATATAACATACTAAGAAACTATATTAAGAACATTTTAAAATTATTCAGTTTGCATTTACTTTCAGCTAAATATGTGTTTAATGATTACCGTCGGGAATTGAATTTACTTAATTGTCTTAACCTTGTTTAGTTTATTACTGTAATGTGAATTTCTTCTGCTACAAATATTGTGTTTTATACACATAAAATCGTCCCTTGAGAATGTTCACATAACTAGAGATCTAGTGCTTTATAAATACACATTAGGTGCATGCTATAAACATAAGGGTGATAAAGTGAACGTACGGTTACGTTTTACCTTTTTGGAAAGCATGGACTTCTGTTTGGTGATTGAAAACCATTTGATGAAACGTGTCAACTGAAAAGTAAGAACTACCGATTGAACCAAAAACAAATAAAAACAACATATCATAAAACTCATCAACGAAGAATATTTACTTCCAGTTCAAACCAAATTCATAATTATCAGCAGATATAAGTTTCCATTCATTTGATGACACATGGTCACAAACTTGTTGTTTTATGTTCATGGTTTGATTTGAAACTACCTTTAGCTGATTAAAATGCATACACTATTAAACAGAGATGTATGAAAAAGGCATCATGCTATAAACATGTTGGTATTACTAAGCGATAATATGATACCCAATTTGTGAAGCAGAACTATAACGTTCGAAGTATCGAACTAGAATTGATGAAACAAAGAACAAAAAATGCTGAAGAAGCAATTACTGATAGAATTGGCACATTGTACGAAGTGTTCCTCGTCTAAGTCTATAGTTAAGGTAAGATTTTCACATCCATATTTTGTCCTCAGGTACATTTGCAGCGGATGGAAAGCGTTTACAATTGTACCATTGAAAAAGTCATTGTTCAATGTAATCCAACTTTGTACTGTTGGAGATTCAATGTAAATTTCCAGGCTTTTTTGCTTGAAGGCGATCACTGTGTTGTTTTCTACAAAGGAAATACGCACATAATAAGTCTGATATTTAACACATGTTTTTTAAAATGTATATGTTCGGTTTTGTTCCAGTTTTTTTTTTCGCAAAGTCATGGAATTGTTTTGTTAGCAGTCACAACCATTCTATTCATGTTCGCTGACGTTAGATTTCAGTATGTCCTTTGCGTAAAAGCAAATATCCAAATATGCCGAATTACTTTTTATATGGACTCATTGTCAAGTGTATCTGACCAAGTTAAAATATAAAATAATATATGTTTGGTCTTAGTTCTGCGATGGTGTCAGGGTATGAAGAATTATTTAATTTTAAAATTGACAGAAGACAATTTGATATATAAATGCCGTCTTGCCCTACAACATTCTCTATTGAAACGCAAGTGATGACGTTCTAGTAAATTACATGGCACATCAATTGTTGTCTTGTAACAAACACAATTTTTAACAAGGACAGTTAATGTTAGTGACATTACATATAAAAGTACATGTATGAAAGATCATTTATTTTAGTATGTAGTTCGAGTCTTATATTGTACTGAAAAACAACATCAGTAAGCAAAATGAACAACATTTGTAACAGGGAGATATTTAATCAGCCCTCATATTTCCCCCGAAATCTTGATACGTGCGGCACGACGTTAGTTTCCTGTCTGTCTGTTCGTACGTGATTCCTTCCCTATATGATTCCGTATTTAGAAATTAATACAATTAACCATTTTTCTAGCACCAGAAGTGCTAACTACGACACCTAGATTATATTGATGATGAATATGACCAATATATAAATAATCTACTCTCACTTTAATCTTGCCATTGACCTAACTGAAACTATTTAAATTGGATATTTATCGACTAACTAGAATTTCGCATTTCGCATTGAATTACGCTTACTGCAACACTTGGTAAATTATACTGATATTTCCTTTAACGATTCCAATTGACCCATATCACTCAAACTAACTTTGAACTAATTTGTACCATTAATAATTAATAATTATAATGTTTTGGGTGTGCAAATATGCTGATTTTCAGAATGGTAAAAATGACCAACGGTCCGGGAGTGAAACGAACAGATGGAATAATTTTCTTCTAAACACATATTTGTTTTTTATGTGTCTATTTTTCTTACACATGAACGTAAATATTGGAATAATAAGACTTCAGACACATTATCAGGATACACATTATTGTTACCATCCGCAACCTGTTTGTTCTATCAAGTGGCCTTTTTGCCAAAGTAAAACAGTATAATAAAAACGACAAAAAACTTTGCATAAACATGATGAAAGCTGTGTTGAAGCATTAGTTCAATACAGAACATTGCACTAATAAACCGGTTTAAAAGGATTCCTCAAACTTATCCCGGAGTTAATAACACAGCATACACATGTTATTAATTATAAATGCATAATAAACTGAAGAGGTCAAAATAAATCTCTGCAAAACACCTTAAACAATAAATAAATGAATTATTAAGTACCGGTAATACACATTTAAAATACACAACCTTTCTGAAGAACTCCGACAACATCTTGTAAATGAGTTTGGAGAGGATCATTAACTGACTCTTTGGTCATGCCGTTGATTAGGCCGTTAGCAGCTGCGTACATGTCTTTTGAAACAATATTCGCTGCTTCAGTATTTGTCGGCAAAACGTGTATCTTTGTGACGACGCCTGATATAAAAAGAATCCTCATTTTAAGAGGGACATGGACCCTAGGGTGCTAACTTTAGACCCGAAAGATTACAGTATTCTGAGAAGGTGAAGTTTTGAATAATAAAAATACATTATGAAACCGAAATATCGTATTTTTACGAACATTTTAATTTTCAAACCTGGCTGAGATATCTAATATAAGAACACATCTGTTTACCAAGATTCATGAATATTGGACGAAAAATGCGACTTCTGGAGTGTTAAAACACTTTTCTTTTAGATTTCACCTACCGACCTAGTTTTAGACCTCACGGACCCAGTTCCAAACTGTGCCGAGATTTCAAATGTACTGACCAAATTTCGTGAAGATTGGACCATATTATTGACCAAAAGAGCATTAACCAGGTTTCACTATAGCCACATAAGTACAACTGCCCCGCCCCTGGCGGCAATGTCTTTAAACATACAAAAACCAATTTAGAACTAATCCAAGATATATTTAGAACATATGCTCTAACCAAATTTTATGAAGATTGCACTATAAATGCGACTTCCAGAGTGTTAACAATGTTAAACTATAGCCATATCAATTAATCTGACACGCCCACTGGCGGCCATGTTTTTCAACAACCCGGAACAATTTTCGAATGCAACCGAGATAACAGTAGAAAACATGTTCTGAACAACTTTCATGAACAAATGGTTTTACCAAGTTTCATGAAGATTGGATGATAAATGTGACTTCTAGAGATTAAACAAGCTTAATCTGTAATTTGACCTTGTGATCTAGTTTTTTTTTAATTCACGTGACATATTTTCGAACTCGACCAAGATTTCATTTGGACAAATCTTCTAAAGAAGTTTCATGAGGATTTGACAATACATGTTGCCTCTTTAAATGTGAATATTGACAACGGACGACGCACGACGGAAACAAAAGTGATTACAAAAGCTCACCATTAGGACGTTATACTTAGGTGAGCTAATAACAGAGAAACGATACAAGTGAGGTCTTGTAATGAATTTTTTTTTTGGTGACAATTTGAATGTGATTTGCACAAAATAAGTAACTACACATAACACAGAATCAAACAGTTCAACAAAGTTGTAAAGACATCTTGATGAAAAGACCCAGAGCCTAGCGTGATCTGCACATGTTATAGCAAAACAGAGTAACATGTGTCGATGATGCTCAATCAGAATCCATAAATGATAATTATACTTCTATAGATAAATCTGTTGTGAGTTGGTAGTTCTTCGGTTCGCAATGTTCTCTTTTTAAAGAGTCCTATTTCAAGCATACCAATTTACTTTTTATGTCTACATACTATGTTTAACAATTATCGTACCGGAGGTTAATGTTTGCAAAATGGTACCTGTTGATTTTTTAGTAAATTACGCCCCTTGCAGAAGTACAAGAATACGTTAATATGAAAGCACAAATACACTACGTATCACCTTATAATTATTTGATGGAAATAAACGTACATTTAAACATAACCGTTGTATGTGTGTACGTGCATGTCCGGAAATGTTTTACATTACCTGGTTTTAATGCGATTTCCTTATTCTCAGGATTGTGCTTTTTATATAAGTCCATAAATTGATCGAATCCTGTAACAAATAAGTATATGTTTACGATGTTTCTCATGCATTCAGCAGCGAACGCCAATAAAAGAACTAATACATTTTATTGGTTTTCAATTTTGATAAAGAAGTCATCGTCAACTTAAAAAATGAAGGATAAAAATGATAGGTATGAGACGGTGTTATGACAGGTTGTGCTATCACAGAGAGATGTTCGTACCGTTCAATTTTGTTTTATTGGTTTAATACACGCGTTGTAAATGTAGCATTTAAACGGAAGTTTGAAAGGGCAAAAACAAATGGTTAACATTTTAGCTGAATTTAAAGATATAAATTACATGCAATGATGCATAAAATGAGGCAAAACTATGGACTTGTCAATACATTTATCGATTGTGTTATGTGTGCAAGCGTTTGCTTTGTTTACTTTGTCGACGCCGATTTTTTGTACACGGGCTATATTGCATTCACCTCTGCAGTGATCTCAGATGGTCCCGTGCAAGTTTCGTGGTTAATTTGCGAGTAATCGAGTTTTAAAATAGTTATGATATTTGCATGGTGAAAAACTGTCAGTTTAATATTTCAATATTATTTTCCCCTGAATAGGTGTTATTTGTATCTCTTCAAATTTGAATCCATTTATTAAATCCGAAGCTACAATCAACGTTCCTCATTTGTATACATCAATGAGAGTTCCATTCAAATACTTACGGTTGATACTATATGTAATACATGATTTATAATATATCTGCTTTGTTTGCACCCACAAAATAGTAAGTTATCCAAAATAATTCTGGAGTACGTCTATGGTCTACATTTAAACAAAAACTTTAATCTGTGGATACACCAAAGCTGACACTGTCAGACTCCTTTCAATTACTTAAAGACATATACAATTAAAGGAAACATATGAACGGTTTATATGTCATTATTTTAAAGTGTTGAAACTCCTGCCAAATAATTTGTGTTTTAACTTTATATTATAATGCTTCAAAAATGAACACTGTGGTATATAGACGGACCTTAATTGTAATTAGAAGTACGGTAATAAATAGAAAGAACGGACCTTTTGCATCAATTGACATAAATTATGCGAAATGTTACCATTTTGCCAAAAAGGCAAGAAAAAGTTATATAATAAAAAAGCATTATTGTTTAATATGGACCATAGGTATGATACATTTATATAATTTCAGCAATAACACATAACCTAAATGATAAATAACATCGGCTCAGTTATGACAAGATGCTTGTCAATGAGACCTCTGCAGATATTTAAGGTGAATATAAATTGTACGAAATCCGGTTAGTTCTTCCTTAAATTTTCGGTTGCCGCCCTTTCGACATGCGAGAGTAAACGCGACGCACGAAACGACACTCGACAATGCCCAACGACTCACGACATTTTTAGATCCAAATGTTGCATTGTCGAAATAGGTTGTCATAGATATAGTTGCATCAAAACTGAGTGCCTGTTGTCACTGTCTAGTGTCTTTGCTAAATGTAGCACGCCATTAGAACGCGAGTACAAATATTCAACTCTCCTGGAGACGATGCCAAATGACGCACGATATTATATCGATTACATATTGAGTCTTACTTACTCTCGACTAAGATCCATTGTGTACAACACATACCACTGACCAGCAACGCACGAAAATGACCGAATTCGCTTTTGCTATATATTGGATTAGATTCGACACAGATATGATCCAATTAACAAAAGATAACGTATTTATATTAGTGGCAAATCCGGATAACGTAGCTGCGTAATTGCTTAATGCGCAGCAAACAAGGATTTTCATTTGGAAAATTTTACGAAAATAAGCCCAAATATTAAGAATTTAATATATCCCATAATAACATGTCCTTTAGCGAAAAGTTTTGAATTTAGATGTTGCAGATATGATAACGGCATGCACATATTAAAATTGCTAAAACAACTTTCTTAATGTAACACGACTTACTTCCAACCATTTCCTGAAACCGTGAATCCATCTTGGTTTCCAAACCAGACATCGACGCACCTAGCGACACTTGTGACTGAATTGATAAAGATACGTTTTTTCCATACACCATTAGTACTGCTGCTATTTATCATTATAATTATTATTATTTTTATTATTATTATTATTATAATTATTATTATTATTATTATTATTATTATTATTATTATTATTATTATTATTATTATTATTATTATTATGTAGTGTTTTGCTTAGAGTTTCTAATAATAATAATACCAATAACACTTATTTGTATTGTATTACTATTATTATGATTTTTATTATTATTGATTATTATTGAATTTCATCACCACTGAAAAAATCGTGATTGAAATTGACTATTACTACGACTTAAACAACTACGCCTATGTCAACTTAACCACAACAGAGTATATGTTATGACTGAATGTAATTCAAAACATAAAAGCACAATAACAACGCAACAACTTACCTCTCTTATTAATTCTAGATGCTGTGTATGATCAGACATGTGTTTTCTTATTTCTTGATGTTGTGAAGACTGTTCTGTGGAGCGTTTACTTATTATGTTAATTTGCTCTTTCATTTCCATTAAAGAAGTTTGCACCTTCTGCGTATGGCTATCATTAACTGACATAAGGAGCTTGATATTTTGGTCAACTTGTTTTTGGTTTTCTAGCATTTCTGCAACAGATTCCTGAATTCCGTTCATGGCATCCTTTCTTGCAGCTGCTTCATTTTCTATAGATACTTCAAACTCGTCATTTTCCAACTGAAGTCAAAGCAATGTCAATAATTGGTTTGATCTGCTACAGATATCAGTAAGTAGTACCAGACTTATTTATTCTTAAATATACACGACCATGTCCTTAATATAATCCGCAAAGTTTGCTCAAAATAGAACAGGCCTATGTTGTTACTACCGGAATGAAAAGAATCACTGCGAAGATGTGAAAGGGGTCTGTTAAGAAACGTTCGCAACAGGAATCAATTATCTTAAAAGCGCAGTCTCCGTAGAAGTGTTATTTTGGAATGAAAAACTATTGGTAATTATATGTGTCATACGAAGTAGAAATTATGAACTGATGAAATTCTATTGTAAACGTTGTAAGAAAAAGCAAAATAAAAATTCGGTCAATATTGTGTCAACCAGGTCTATTCAAACGACTCTATTCGGCAAATGTAATCCTTAAAAATTAAATAACTGTGTAAGCCTATGAAAAGCAAAGTCGCACATTTGTACGAAATATGTAGTTCAATGTTGCACTTATCCGTTTGGAACACAATACATTTGAACATACAGTTGCCTTTATGCTCGAGTGTTTATTAATATCATAAAAGAATGTAAATGACCGCGCCAAAGATATTCCGGAATAATAGAGACAAACACATTTTAACACGAAGGCAGTGTCAATTTTGACCACAGGTGCTGCATGTGAACACAATGTGTTTAGGACTTACAATTGCGATGCAAGATCTTTAAAAGCTTTCACATTTGTATATAATCATCAATAATACAATTGGCAGCTTGAAACATAAGATAAATAAGTAAAATATAACATTGCAATATAATGGTCCTTTTAGGCCCTGTCTCTAAATCTACCATTAATTGATCATTGGATGCCATCATAATACATAGTATTTGTGTTTTGAGTGATTTTGAAGAATATGTGTGATCTCTCAAAAGAACAACTTCATGTTATGCATGATAATATTTTAACCATCAAGCTTACCTTGCGAAGTTTCTCTAAGTGGAAGTCTACTTCAACTTTGAAGTCTTGAAACAAACGTAACATTAAAAACGTTTTCATGGTAGAAAGGAAATATTTTAGCTCGTCGTTTGACAATGCCAGTGTGCTTGAATGGTATATGTCATTTCTGAGACTCCGCACCTGAAAAAATTCATTTATTGGCAGAACTATTCAATTGTTATACTAAACTAACGTAACATTAATATATTAAAATATTACAAAGACAAATTACAAAGGTTAAAGTAAAACTAAATGACACGTATTGAAAAATAAACAATTACCTCTTCAAGATCTACTACATTGAGGTTGAATAAGGTGTTCAGAGGTCTGTAGTGAAGACAAATCTGAATAAGAGCTGTCACATCAACACAATGTATGTCCGTTTTCTCTTTGTAACCAGGGGTGAAGATGTAACATTTCATCTGCTCCCATGGACTACTCGACCACTTGTCACAATTTGTGTTTGACCAACTTGGATTGTTGCTCATGTGAGCAGCTTGGATTTGATCATAAATAACTCCGCATGCACGATTTTCAGGACATTGTTTCGTAGTCCTGTCCTTGCAAACGCATTTCCTGTATGGACATTTTATCTTGGATGCTGTGTGGTAGGGTTCCAGTTCAAAAACGTCACATTTGTTACACAAATAATTGCGTATACCACATGCTTTGACAACCTCATTTGCATTACTTAAATAATGTTCGTTACAGTATTTTTCAACTAATGGAATCATCCCATCTCTGACACATTTAATAGCCAAACATGCCTTTATCCAATTTCGTAATTCAGGCTCCATTATTAAAAAACGGTTTGCAATGTCGCTGTGTCGCACTAAATAACCCTTGAAATAATAACGTTAAAAACAAAAATGTATAAGTCGACGATGAACGATTTGATTCATGCAAACATAAACAAATGTCGTCCTTGAGAATTATTAGCTAAAAATACTCACAATGCATCAAATAAATATGTATTAAGGTTATTATAAAAGTACGTAAGAAACAGTCACTTTATTATTCTGGTATTAGTTTTATGCGTTGGCAGAAATAACGTGCTAGAACTCAGTTAATAGTATATTCATATTCCAATTTTAAAGCTGTGTAAACAATCAATTGTTATATATCATTAGATCGTTACAAATATCTGTGTTGGGTTAATCCACTGCTAATGATTAATCAATAAAAAAAACAAGTCCTTGTTAAAATGTTAACAAATCATTATATTATTATATTAATTCGCCTGATATATCGACTAAAAATCGATTCTCTTAACTGTGCAATACAACAATGGATAACGGAGAGAGATTAGAAACGGAATTTTCGCAGCGCAATCAGAATAAATGGGGAAATGGTACTTCTGACACTGTCCGGAACAGCAAACGTCAACGTGTGGTTACCGGAGATGAATCAAATTTCACAAACTTGTGTGTTGATGATAAACTGTCACTACTACTTTCGAAAATGTCAACCAACGAATCGAACATGGTTGACATCGGGCGTTAAATCGACAGTGTGTTACAACTCGGCTGCAAAGAAAGTGAAATTGAAAAAACGTTAGAATATCAGGACAGTAGAATTGCCTTACTTGAGTACAAGTCCGTAGATGCTGAAGCAAGATCCCGTAGAAAAAATCTTATTTTCGGCGGGTTCACCGAACTCATGGGTGAAGACTGTTGCGATACAATCAAGACATTTCTGCGTTACACTATGCGGCTTCGCGATCACTTTGTTATTGACAGGGCCCATAGACTCGGAATGTTCAAACGGAACCAACAGCGCCGCATAATAGTCCGATTCCGTGATTATACGGACACTAAACAGATTCTATCCAATGCAACACAACTGAAAAACACTCATTTTAGTGTCAACCGAGATTATCCACAAGAAATAACAAATGCACGTCAATCCCTGTGGCCCGAATATAAAACACTAAAAAGCCAGAACCCAGAAAGTAAAGTCCGAATTGTCTATCCAGCCAAACTCATGATTGGAAACAGAGTTATCCGTGATTATTTCCCAAACTGGAACACCGTTATGAAAGGAAGCCGTCTAAATATTACAACTATGCCTCAAAATCAGCCCACACAAAGTTTCAACAATACTACAGGATCAGTGCCACGAGTTCCCCGTTAAAACCTGAGTGACGCGACACAGATGGGCTGCACATGGGATGCCCCGAATCACGACAATGAGCAAACTTGCCGACCTTCCATCGTCAGCGTCAAAGATCAAAGCTATTCCGGTGTTCCAATTAACAGTGACCACTCGCAATTCCCAGCTACGGTGATGTCCCCAAGACCCCCCCCCCATTGAGCCAGCTCGACGGATCAGCCCGAGCCCTCGCCGCCAACGCAGAGGACGATCACACAGTCGATCGCGTGTCCCAATAGGCCGACGGGCTAATGCAACATCTCCACAGGATCGGACCCGCAGTAAGGCACCCAGTCAATCACCTGCACAGGCGCTTAGTCAGTTCACCAGGCCATGGGACGAGCGCGATCCACCCACGGCCGGAAATGACCGCACACCCAACTAGGAAAATGTGAGGAACCCTTCTCCGGACATAATAGCAGATTGTTTCAGTGAGCTTAAAATCGCTTCCCTTAATGTTCGGGGCCTTAAACACAAACTCAAATTTCCAGAATTTATTGACTTTATTTATAGTTATGATGTTATTTGTATTACTGAGACACACTTGGATAACACTGATATTGTACATGTTCCTAACTATACATTTATAGCCAAAAATAGAAATCAAACCTACCTGAGAAAATCTAGTGGAATAGGTATTTTCATAAAAAATGACATTATACATGGGACAGAAACTAAAAAATCTAATAGTGAATATGTTTTATGGCTAAAGATTTCCAAATTTTTAACTAACACAGACGATGACATTATGTTAGGTGTGCTTTATGTTCCGCCAGAACAATCTAAATTCCTAAATGATGATGATTTTCTACAATTAGTCCACGAAATAAGCATAACGTGCAACGAATGTAAACACACAATTCTTATAGGAGACATGAATGCCAGAACAGCCATTCTGTCCGATTTTATATGCATTGATGATTTCTGTGCAGATAAACAGGGTATCGATCCCGACACCCTTAGTAAACTTAACAAGTCCCATATCTTAACCAAATGTAATGTACCCCTTCCAGAACATCTGTGGATAAAAAACAACAACAATAGTAACGGATTAGCGTTGATCAATATTAGTCGTAATAACAATCTGTTTATACTAAAAGGTCGAATGGGCACGGACAAAGACACTGATCAATTTACGTACCGGAACAGCTCAGTTATCGATTATGCAATTGCCACTGCTGAATGTTTTGTGTTTTTAACAGCGTTCGGGATAATCGAGACGGATTCGCTGTTTTCTGATGGTCACGCTATAATTAAATTTACCGTATCGAGTAACATTAAAGTAGCACCGCCACATAAGAAGAAAATGCATAAAAATAACACAAACGCAAAATGGAAACAAAATTTATCGAGCAGTTTTTATTAATAATATAAACCAAGAGAAACTTGACATCATTAAATATCTGTGCGATGTTTGCCCTTGTGCACCATCATCGATTGATGAAATAACTGACACTATTACCGTAATGTTCCAAAATACCGCTGCCAAAACTTTCACCAAACAATGTTCATACAATCATGCATTTAAAAGGCCATGGTTTGGTATTAAATGTAAACAAGCACAAACTTGCTATTATGAAGCCAAAAACAGATATAAATGTGAGCGATCGTTATCAAATAAGACTCTGTTACAAAATGCTAGTAAGAATTACAAGAGAACTATGATTTTTTTAATTACCAATATAAATTTTAAAATGCACAAACATTACGTACAATGCATTCGGAGAGTGCCAAAGAATATTGGAAATATATACATAGAATTGGCGCTAAAAATCTAAGAAATCACCGAGTTTGGATTCGCTTTATAATCATTTTAAAACATAAATTGTAATGATAGCACGACCGAAAACAATGAGTTTAACTTACATACAAGTGAACCGGTCCCGTACGACACGCTGGAATTAAACATGCCTTTTACTGAGACCGAAATTGAAGCGAATATTCAACGCCTTAAAAATTCAAAAGCAGCTGGGCCAAGTGATAACATACTAAATAAATATATACAAATACTAAACACATCCTTCTACCTATTTATTAAAGTTGTTGTTTTAGAAAAAATCACTCTTGTATGGACCACATATTTGTTCTTCAATCTTTAATTGAAACGCTACGCAAACATAAAATGAAGTTGTACTGTGCCTTTATAGATTTCTCTCAGGCTTTCGACAAAGTTTGGAGAAATGGACTCTGGTTTAAGCTGCTATCAAGCTCCGTTACAGGAAAACTATTTAATGTTATTTATAACATGTACCAAAATATCATGAGACCATAACTCGTCTCCGTTCTTCCCATGCATAAAAGGCGTTCGGCAAGAAAAATCTTTCACCGATCCTATTTTCTATATTTTTAAATGACCTTGAGAGCCATATTATTATATGCGAAGTGAAAGGTGTTGAAATACCTGATCCATCTAGTGCTAATATCTGGCTGAAGCTTCTTATTTTGTTATACGCCGACGACACTATAATTCTGTCAGACGATGAAAAAGATTTCAAGTAAGTTTAAATGCATTTGATGAATACTGCACACAATAGAAACTCAATGCAAACACTAATAAAACAAAAATAATCATATTTGGGGCTAGAAACATCGCGCCCTATAAATTTTACATAGGCAGAAATGAAATCGAAATTGTTAAGCAATACAAATACCTTGGTGTCATATTTTCGGCTAATGGTTCATTTCTAAGCGCACGTAAAAATAATGTTTAACAAGCTAAAAAAGTAAAGAATTTACTTTATATCCGTGGAAATAATTCAGGTTTGCCACTAGATTTAACATTAAAACTTGTTGATCATACTATTGTACCAATATTAACATATGGCTGTGAAATATGGGGTTACGAAAAATTAGACATTATAGAACGAGTACATAGGGAATTCCTAAGAAAAATTACTATTTCACGTAAAAGTACTCCGTCATATATGCTATATGGTGAACTTGGTAGATACCCGCTATCTGTCACTATTTACAGCAAAATGATAGGCTTTTGGAGTAGAACTCTTTTAGGTAATGACAATAAATATTCTAAAAAAATGTATATTAACCATATCAACAACAATTCGCGTAACTTTAAATGGATATCTAAAATTAAACAAATATTGGATATGACAGGAAAATCGATCGTGTGGCATGAACAAAGCTCGCCCAGTATGAAATCACTATCATTACAAGTTAAACGTGTACTCATTGATCATTACATTCAGCAGTGGCATGCAGACTTGAACCAATCAAACAAAGGCAAATTTTATAATTCATTTAAAAAACTATTTTGAATTTGAGAATTACCTTAAGCTTCTTCCCAAATCTAAGTATGTACCTATATTAAAGGGACTGTAAATCACGAATGACGAAAATCAAAAATTCTAAAATACCGTATTTTTTTTACAAGTATTAGTTTATATTGATTAAAATATCACGACTGGTATATTACATTACTTGAAAAAAGGTCATATTTTCGGTAATAAAATTTCGCGATGTGAACTCGAAAGTACATCGCGAAAATAGGTGGCATAACGATATACACATTATAAATAACGCAAGTAGATTGATCATTTTATATACAAAATATATACAATTCACTACGCATGCACAATTTGCATTCCTGGGTTTACCACGTGACGATGATGATCAATCTACTTGCGTTATTTATAGTTAACTGGTCGTTACCTGATAGACATACCCAGTAAAAATAAAATAAAATAAAAATAAAATAAAATAAAAAATAAAAATAAAACTTTTTCAAGTAATGTTATATACCAGTCGTGCTATTTTAATCAATATAAACTAATAATTGTAAAAAAATACGGTATTTTAGAACTTTTCCTTTTTCGTCATTCGTGGTTTACAGTCCCTTTAAAGCTCCGTAACGCTAATCATCATTTCCCAATCGAACCTGGCAGATGGAACGGCACACCCGAACTAAATAGATTGTGCACTTTATGTAATGAAGGCTACATCGACAATGAAGAACATTAAATTTTAATTTAATTTACTTTACTACCGCTAGAATCGATATAACTATGTTCTCAAGACCTGTTCCTAGTGTTAATAAATTCAAATATATAATGACTATAGAAAATGTTGATTATCTGCATAAATTTAGTAAATTCGCTAACATCCTTTTAAGAAATATCAAATAATTCGTTTTTTTTTTTGTTTTTTTTTTATCCTAGTTGTGTGTGTGCCCATACATACATAAAATTGTATAGTAAATGTTACTGTAAATTGTATTGTGAATTGTATTGTGAATTGTACTGTGAATTGTATTGTAAATTGTATTGTAAATTGTATAGGTTTTTGTAATACTTCCCGTCATTTATACGAGTTAGAAAATACAACGCTATTTTGTTCCTTGCATTATCCGACTTACCATTGTTTCTTTGCTCTTGTGTTTTTTGTTGTTGTATTTTTTTTATTTTTTTTTCTTGCACTTGTATTTTGACGGTACGCCGTTAACCGCGAAGCACATGTCCATTGAAATATTGTATAATTAAAAATATATTGTTCCTCTAACTGCATACTTGTATGCCTGAGATGTAAATAATGTTGTGTTCTGTTCTGTTCTGTTCTGTATTTAGTTATAAAAAGCCTGTCGCTGTTTTATTTGAATTTTATCAAAATTCAATCTTTAACGTGGAACATTTGCTAATTTTGATCGGAACTTTACCCAAAATAGGAATAAATAAACTCAATAAATTCTTGATAACAAATTCTAATATTTTATTTAATGCAGGTGAATATAAGAGCTTTGAGCTTAAAATAAATTTTGATATTAAAATCTCACGCTTAAAGATCAAATATCAATTCTGGGGCTAAGAGGTTTCTCACAAGGTGGATGATTATTGATTAACTGTATTATATTTATTCAAATATAAACCAATTGAAACTGTTTTGCATCATCAATACATCAAGTTTATAAACACTACAAGATCCTTCATTTTAGACAAGTTACCAATTGTCATACATTGGCAATGAAATGTACGATGTGTACCTTGAACATGTCCGATGGAACACCGGATTTCGAACATGAAATCGCAAATGGCCCCAGTGTTATTAACCTGCGCGATACGTATTCTTCTAAAGAATAATTAAGCTTAAGGAATAAATGAAAGGCGCCATCAGGCTTTATCATTTTAATAAATCCGCATGCTTTTTTACTGCATGCTATCTTCTGTTTTACGTAGACCCTGGTGCATACTTTTAAATATTCAACATTTGCATTCGTCATTAAGTCGTGCATATCCACGTTTTCGGGGACGAAATATAGTACATCCGGTTTTCCTGAATGCCGTTTCGAGTATTTGTTCAGTTTTTCAAAGTATTGGGTCTGATGTACAACCAAATCCAAAGCGGTTTGTTAATAATCCATCAAACAAAATCTCATGAACTATTTACTATACGATCAACATGTTTTTCATTATTTCAAAGTTCCTGTTACCTTTGAAGTTTATCAGCCACTGAATCCCAAGTTTGTTTTCAAAGCATTACCCACATTTCTTCTATTTTCTGATTTGTAGGCTACTTTTTATGTATGGAACTACAGGACAAGTAACACAGTTTTTATACAACCAACGGAATGATTTCTAAGCAGTGGCTGCAAGAAGTTCAAGATACGTCATCTTCTATTTAAACTACCCATCTCAAAGTTATGGGGGCATATTTGAAGTATATTAGACAATCCCCGGGAAGTTTTGCATCAATCAGCGTTACTTGTTACTAAAACCCAGTCATTTAATCATTTACATAAACAAGATTCTAGAATACATAATCCAAATTTTAATGTTTATCACATAAGTTTATAGTATGTCATGCATCATTATGTCATGTCCAGGAATCATTTTCACAGATTTACTTTGAATATTTTCGTACAGTCTCCGTAGACCTATGTCTAAAAGTATATGTGTTTAGTGTTCGATGGGAATTTTAATGTAACGTTTGCAAAGCCAAACGAATGCTTTTTTACTTAATTGAATCCTTCCAGGAAGTTCAGTTTGATCCATTAATATGTTATTTTGTTAGACCAAATTAAAGAATTATGTTCCAATCAAAACAGTATTATGAAAGAAAAGTTTTCTATGTGTATGTATAAACTAAGTCTTGGTTGCATTATTAAAGCTCACGCTTTCTACTTCTGGCATCGCTGGAAAACTCTATTCTATTCGTTGAATTGTGTGATTATATAGAAAATTGCCTCTTTATGGATTTATTGATGTTTGATTTATGTGTGTCTATGTGAAAAAAGCACTTTGTTGATAAGACGTTTAGACCTGTAACTTTGTATAATGAATCATTATAGCCTTTTGTGTCCTTGTGGTCATACTGCGTTTTGTAAACTGTAAACTGTACACGGAACGGTTCTGTGTCTGTTTTACCATTCAATGACATATAATTATTTAAAAATAAGAGCGACCAATTTTATACGACGTAAACAATCTAAGGCGCTTTTATTGGATATCACATTTACATTCTTTGTCGTTAAAACCATATGAAACGAAAATATAAAATTACGCATTTAACATTTTATTAATCAAAGAAGAGGCTCTGAAAAAGTAATAATAAAACACTTTAACTAGAGATTGTTTGTAACGAATGTCTCACGTTCGTTTCCTTAGTAAAACCTTTTGATATTCGTATAGAAGATTTTACGTTTATGACAGCTAACGGTAGTAGTACTATCGACTACTTACTGGCACACCAAGAGTTGTTCCCCTTCATTAGTACCTTTGTTGTGCATGAATACTTTTCATCCTCCCCGCATGCACCTATTGAAATATCTTTTAACTTTTATGCTGATAAAGCGTCTATTGGGGAAGAGAAAGTTCCATCATGGTCTTTAGGCGTTATTGTTCATGTGCCTAAGAAAGGATATTATAACGATGTCAATAGCTAGAGGGGGGTAACTCTTACTAGTATATTTTCTAAAATATTCTCCATATTGCTGGACAGAGGAGTACGGAAATGGCTCGAAAACAATAATATACTTAGTTTAATATATGTCGAACACTTGTCTGCATGTTTATCTCTATGCGCATGCCCACTGACCGCTACCCGGCACTAGCACATGTTATCTGACAGTTGTAAAACAAGGAATATCTTGAGAAAAGATATACGGCGTTGATTGTGGTTGGAGTTGGTGAAAGGGAAAGAGTTTAAAGAATGAAATCAAAGATAGCATATGTCTTTTTCTGTGCAGTTCTTAGCTGCATTTCACGCAGTACGGGATATTTACGCGTAGTTTTCGCGGTTTATTTTACATGATTACATACTGCTGATCATATATCTATTGATACAAAAAAAAGAAGAATGGAAGTATAAATTAAAACATGTTAGTCAACCGGCCACACGCGAAGTATCTGTACATAATTTAAATATTTATTCGCGCGTTCTTCGGACAAACCTGTTTAGTGGTTTGTCGGGCATTGCTATTTGATTCGATTATTAACAGTATCGGGAATCAGCTCGCTCATGCTCAATACATTGGTCAATATGGTGGAATAATTCTTGTTGAATTAATCAAACATAATAATTGTAATGGTTTTGTTGAAAACACATTAAGAATCTTTTATTTAGATACCATAATTATATCGGTGAATATCTTCATGTAACATCTGGTCTAAATAAAATCCCAGTTCACCTAGTTCACGCGATACCGTCTATATTATATAACGATCCCTGTACTGACCGCGCGAAGTCACCCTGATACCTTGCGGCTTGGAATGCAATGCTTAAAGTGAGGTCACGATTTCACGGCTTGAACGACGGCTTGTTTAAAACTGTATACTTTTACATGTTTAATGTTCAATTTCGAAAACAATTAAATATGGTTTGGCCAAAACTAGTATCAGGATATCGAAAAACGATTCTTTTATGAACTTAAATATACTAGTACACAGACAGCAATATGGTAATAATAACTTAATATGAGAACATAGCCTTTAAGTACAAACGCTCTGGCGCTGACAATCCTCTGAATATAAAGGGGCACACACAAACTGTATTGATGTCGAGAATTAAGTGTGAAACTGCTCTATCTCTCAAACCTTATCATTAGAGATACAATTGTTTCATGCTGAATACGCAGTTAACATCGTTGCTAAATGAACTGTAGTATCCCTTTTCATACCCAATACTTCCCAAAAAATGAAAGTCGATGGAATAACATATTCATGTTTATGTGAA
>VMBQ01002515.1:0-12018 GCA_007657795.1 Dreissena rostriformis | reverse complement strand
TGTACAGTGGAAACCCTCTAAACCGGATCCTCTCTATACCGGAATTCTCTTTTAACCGGACAAATTGTCTGGTCCCATTTTTTCCCCTATTAAACCATGCATAAAATATCTTCTCAAGACCGGAATCCCCTCAATTCCGAATACCGGTCATTCTTTGGATCAAAATTGGATCATTTCATACGTAATAATACCTCTCTAAACTGGTCAGGACCTGTTTATTGCACCTCAGACCTAGAGTCAAAAACGTGTGAATAGCGTATTAAAGGCGCGTGAAATTAATAAAGGTGGTCGAATATTTTGCAAATTGTAAAAATCGCAAAACAATTTAAAGAGACTTGGCCTGCGATGTACATATCGATCAATAGAAGTGATAATACTGATTATAGTTACTGATAACAAACATAGGTTTCTTTAGCGTGTTTTGTTTTTGATGTAGAAAGCCGTGCTAAATTTAAATACGCTTAAAGCTATTTAATTTTGAATTGTTTATTACAATTTCTAATTTAGTGTCCTATGAAGTTGTAATTTGCAGAGTTCTTGAAGCAGTTGCGTTTAGATGTTTAAATTGGCAATTAAGATAACTAAGACTTAAAGTAAAGTAGTCAGTTCCTCTCTAAACCGGAATCCTCTTTTAACCAGAATTTCCTCTCGGTCCCGGGGATGTCCGGTTTAGAGGGGTTACACTGTATTTTATTTTGTTTTGTTTTGCAAACGCAGGTTGGTATTTCGTGTGGAATTGGAAATGGCAAACGCAGGTTGCGAGAATATTCAATGGATAAAAACAATGAAATTTATACATGTTTGGAAGTTTTCAAACTGATGTTAAGGCTACTAATACGAACATTTACTTAACAAAACACTATGTGATTACGGAACTTCAATTGACGACATTTGAACACAGCGGGAATATGCTAATCAACACATTGATCAGAAGCATGATTTCAACATAATCACATAACTAAAAGCCATTCATCATTGGGTTTTTTTTGTTCAGTTTTGCTTGACCCCAAAGAAGTCTTGCAGGCGATACATCTAAAGAGCAAGCAGTTTAAGATTTTCCTCATTTTATACATCATTATAATCTTATGTATAGTCTCAAAGTAGCAATAGTTCGTACTCGTTGCTGCCTATATAAGCATTTGTTGCAAAGCTCTGCCACAACAAAGCGTCATTCTGACGACTTTATATACAAGAATCCATAAATTAAATTAGTCGTTAATCGACATTTTTAGGATTAATCATACGCTTAATTGCATTTTATCTGTGATAAATGAAATTCTAACGAAAAATGGGTCATCTGTTGTATGACGATGGTATCACCAAGAATTATTTTGAACCCTTTTCCTGACATATTTCTCACCAAAGTGCCGTGATTATTGTCTTTATTAGTGATAATACAGACTGTAAAACAATACTATAAAGTATTACGCGTGATTTTGCATCCGAAACATTGTGTTTCATATCGTTTATCTTGTTTTGTTTTGTTTGGGTATTCCTGTTTGTTTTATTTGATATTGTTGTTATATTTATTATTCTGATTTAAATTGATTATGCTAATGGTTGATCTCATACGAATTATTGGCTTCATTATTGCTCATCTGTGATTACTGTTGATCTCAATCCATTAGTTGTGATTTATATTAATTATCTGTGATTATTGTTGATCTTATCAAAATCATTGTAATGTATGTTGATTATCTGTGATTATTGTTGATCTCACCCAATCCGTTGGAATAAACATTTGTAATCTTCGATTTTGTGTTTATCTAATTCGAAGCAATGTGCTTAAAATATATTTTCGGTGATGCATCTTTGTCTCATTGTAATCATGGTGCGAATTGTCAACAATTTCATTCAAATCTGTAATGCCTTCTCAAGTTGCACATAGGCCAGTTTTATGCTTTGCGCATAAGCCAATCGTTTTTTGTTTTTGTTTTTAATTTTGGCTGTCGATCTGATTATTAAGTGTCGTATTGCGATACGGGATATTTTTTTTTAAGCAATACAACAATTAATCTGTAGATGTTTGGCGTATGCCACTATTTCAACCAAGCTGCGTTTGTCATAATCCAGCTTCAGCAAACTGTGTTTGCTCAACCAACCCGCGTTTGTATAGTTTTGAAATATCAAGAACTGATTTAATAAAATATTAAAATACAACTTTTATCCAAATACAATACATAAACAAAAAATAAGCATAATGTGCTGTCATTTTTCAAGCAATATGATTTATTCGTGAATCGAAAGTAAAACAATATAAAATCAAACTGCATTTGCATTGAAAATCTAAATTTTGTGTCGAAGTGTAAATTATAACTGCACAGCTTCGAGACAATTGCAATGCATCTTAATATGCGAAAAGGTGTGAAGCATGTCATGGGCTTTATATTTGTTACATATTCTCTATAAAAAGATGAAAATTACCTGACGGAGTGGGATGCCTGTTGACTTTTGTGATCACGTGACAAAAGTTGTTCATTCCCGGCGAGGGTTGGTAATGGGGCCATGCATAGTTGAGATTGACCGTATTGTTCGTAGTATCAATTTGAAGTAAATCGGTGTAGAAATGAAGAAGTAAATGTAAAATAACCTAAAACAAATGAGTGAAAATCTCTGACCCGGCCCCATCCCAACAGCCATAACTTTTGACCCAGGGGTCAGATCAAAATCCCAAATAGTGCACTGTCGCACATATGCTCATAGCTACCATGTGTTAAAGTTACACGGTTATAGTGCTAATAGTGTATGAAGAGATAGTGGCCAGGACGGACGGACGGACGGACGAAAAGGCAATTTTGGGTCGGTGTGGCCTATATGGGCGGGGCCCTGGGTGGGTAATGTGGACATCGATGGTCGAGATAGACCCTGTTGTCATAAGAGATGTTCAGTATTTATTTGAAGTCAATTGGTGAATAAATGAAGGAGTTATGTTAAAACAAGGTTTTACTATAGCCATATAGCTACTATGTTTGTAATTTTCAAGGTTCTAATGCTAATAGTGTAGGAGGAGATAGTGGCCAGGACGGACGGACAGACGGCGGAGATAACCACCATATCCACGCGCTTCAAAAACCGTGGGGATGATAACCACTAGTGTTAATTGTATATGTCAGCGTATAAAGGATATCAGTTTACAAGCATGGGTTAGTGATATTCAAAACTTGCTCAAACTTGATACTTATCGTGTATTCAAATCAAATTTTGATTTTGAAAACTATTTAGATATTGTAGTAAATGTTAGGAATATAATTTGTTTGACTAGACTTCGCTGTTCTTCACACTCACTATTCATTGAAGAAAGTTGATATAGAGATATTCAAAGAAGTGAACGATTATGTACAAGGTGTTATTTGGTTGTAATTGAGAATGAATACCATTTTTGACGATGCTGCTTCAGCAGCTCGTCTAAGTTATCATACCATGAAAAAAAAGCACAAAGGCGACCTACCTAAAAGACCGAGCCAGTCCGATTGAGTTAGCTAAAATTTCTCAATCAGCAATCCAGATTATCATTGAAACATTGGAAACAACAACAATTGGCAAATGCTGAAGAAAATGTTTAAATTATTATGAAGCTCGATAATAACAGTGGAATACAATGTAAATTGCGCAAAGTAGAGAACTTTACTTATATTAATGTGACGTCGTCAGCAGAAATCCGTACAAATGCGGTCGACGTTATTTTGAGCTACGCGTGATTGAAGCGTGGCGTTATAGAAACAGAATTATATGTGCAAAATGAGACAGAAGGAGTGTCTGTCCCTATTGAGAATTCCTTGTTTAATTTAAAGGAAAAAGAAAAGCAAAACAAATTCAAAATTCTAACATGTCGCTGTTTGTCATTTCATAACAAACCTTGCAGCGATGTCATTGACTTTCAATCTCTTTTAGACAATACTGCCATGAACTCACTCGTGATGAATTGGATTTAGTAATAAAAGCCCACTTGATTACGCACAGACAACAAGGGCCTTTGACAATTACCTTGAAGCACAAACGTAAAGAACGAGAACGAAACCGCCAGCAGTTTCATTTTCATGATGTTCGGATTTGTAGACTACTTTTTGTTTTCTTCATGACATTGATAAACAAAAACTCAGTTCAATATCCAAATCATTAGATTCCGATGATTTAACAGACAGACAGACAGACAGACAGACAGACAGACAGATAGTTTATTCAGACTTATACAACAGTACATCGTCTTCATACTCAAAAATACAAATTATTTTAACACCAAGAGTACATGGGCTCAAAGGCAAACAGCCAGCAAACAGTCTGAGTTATTCTGACAAGGGGCATATTAAGGAATTCCTTTGTTAATATGCATCTGACAATGCTTTGCTACTGCCAGGTAGATTGCCAATTTTTTGGAAGTTTGGTGTTCTTCTCTTACCATCTGATAAATGCATGGCTGATATTCATAGTCTGTACCAGAAAACAGCCACATAATCCGGATTAAGGAATGTTAGCTTATCAATATTTACTCGCATATGGCAAGAATTGTGTCCACATATTGTATTGTCAAAACCAATGACGGATTTATGCCAAAAGTGCCAACAGTTAAGTAACTAACTGCTTTGCAGTGGTTCCATGGATGGAGAGGAAAAGTCTTAGCTGTTGGTTACAATATACTAAATAATCGAGTCATGAAGGGCTGTACTCTCTAAACAAAACATCATATTTTCCTCGAAGGCATGTTTTACACTTTAGGCTGTTGTTCTGGTTTTATCGTCTGGAGATATTGCTAGGGTAAGCATAGGTGTTCACTACTAAATCCCTGAAATAGGATAAAGTTAGAGATTAAAGTAAAAATTGGCACTGAAAACGGTTACAATCCACTAGAAAACGGCAGAAAAAAGAAGGTGCAAAAACAGTCGATTTTGATTTGGGTCGAATTCTTTTTTGGTTTGAACATGACATATCTTTTTTATTGCTTAAATCGATTCAGCTAAGAATGCCCGTTAAGAAAAGGTATGGTTATGGGGGTCTCTATGTGCAAAATGTTGTATTTATTTTCGGTCAAAGTTGTCGCTTTTACATTGAAACATATAAGGAAACTATTTAGTATATTTTGACCTAAACGCAAAACAGGCCCCGTCACAAAGGATCAGTATTTTCATAAAATCACCATTTTCTGTGCGGGGTTTCGTGCGTTGTTGTAAGTTTCACGGAATAAGTGCGTTTTGTGGCGTGAATTTAACGAGAATTTCGAATTTTAAAGAAAAAACAGCTTTTTCAGTGGAAAATACAAAAAAAAAGTACAGAAACTCGTCTTGAGTATCTCAAACCGCATCAATTGGTGCTGAAAGAGGCCATAAACACGTTTAAATAATAGTTTATTTCTTCGTCGACATAGCATGTACACATATTTCAGTATTTTGACTGATTTGTATTATTTAGGTGTGTGTTTTTGCTCTTGAACGCCCTTTATAAATCAAAGCACCGACAGCACAAGCCAGATGGCTTATAAGGCGTTATTATAAAATGCATTTTCAAGCATTTCTTGTTGAAAGATCGATCTGAAATTTGGCATGCACATTGAAAATAGGTAAATTTTTATTCAGAAGTGCATATTTTACGCGATTTTAACAGTTCAGGGTGTCTAATAGGTTACAATATACTAAATAATCGAGTCATGAAGGGCTGTACTCTCTAAAAAAAAAATCATATTTTCCTCGAAGGCATGTTTTACACTTTAGGCTGTTGTTCTGGTTTTATCGTCTGGAGATATTGCTAGGGTAAGCATAGGTGTTCACTACTAAATCCCTGAAATAGGATAAAGTTAGAGATTAAAGTAAAAATTGGCACTGAAAAAGGTTACAATCCACTAGAAAACGGCAGAAAAAAAGAAGGTGCAAAAACAGTCGATTTTGATTTTGGTCGAATTCTTTTTTGGTTTGAACATGACATATCTTTTTTATTGCTTAAATCGATTCAGCTAAGAATGCCCGTTAAGAAAAGGTATGGTTATGGGGGTCTCTATGTGCAACATGTTGTATTTATTTTCGGTCAATGTTGTCGCTTTTACATTAAAACATATAAGGAAACTATTTAGTATATTTTGTTGGCTGCATATAATAAGCATGCGTCCCTTGCTAAACTTGAAAGGGATTTTTACCGTCAACAATACATAGGCTCTTAGCATGTCTGTTCGGAGAATACCACATTTGAAGGTGTATTTCTATTTGAAAATTGTATTATAATTGTTGTAATAATCACAGTTTCTACTAAAATGAAAAACATAATGCACACAATAACAATACTGTCGGGATGAAGATTATCAAAATAGAATCAATACATTGATAAAATAAAAATAAATGTAACTTACAAGTAGTGAACCTGTTTATTTATAATGCAGATATATGCTGTTTGTTTTATTAAGAAAATGCATGAGTGTTTCATATTAAAAGTTGCTTTAACAAAAATTACATTATATTTCAGGCGATCCTGCATGCTCGACACTCATTAAGAACCATTATTCATGGGATTATGCACAGCCTGTCCATTACCCACACCACAGCCAGGAGGTACAATAACTGACAATGATTGAGAAAAAAATCATAAATTTAATTAAAATTACACATAGTTTTTTTAATGCAATTGAAAAGCTTTAAATATAAATGAAATTCTTAACGGAACTCATGAAGACCCTTAATTATTCTAATTTATTGCATTATTTTGTCATATTACTATGCAGTTAAGTAGAAGATATTTATCTTTTCAATCTTGACAATTGTTTTAAAAACTTAAATATATCTTAGGTTGGACCAATCTACTTCAAGACTGCGAAAAAATGTGAAGTCTTTGGTGTTTGCTGTGAAGGTACAGGTAGGCGTGTTAATTAATTTAGATCAGTTACTGCTTATACTTGTGTTATTAAGATACAATCTGAAAGGAAAATTGAGTGTAAGCCTGTCCCTAGTGTGTCATCCCTAATTACACATAAATAGTTTACATCAGTTTTAGTGCATGTACCCTTTAAAACAGAATCATGAACCATATTGTTCTTAAATATACAAAAATGTCTTTGGTGTCATTATTTTAGGTGAAGCATGAAATACATATTTCTGTATCAAATCACAATTATAGTCAGTTTGCTCTTATTTTCAGTTTTTGTTCTTTTGCAGAAAAACAGGTCTTTACTTGGCCAATGAGGGTGAATCACACGGGCAAGGCGCAAACACTGTTGTTAGCTATGTGCACCACTAACTTCACCACTATGGCCTAGGGGAGAAATTGGCAGTTTTCCACTTCGACAACTGTGCTGGGCAAAATAAGAACAACTGTGTACTTTGGTATGCATTGTGGAGAGTTATTGTTGGTAAGAACTTCTAATTATGCATACAATGTTATTGCATGAAAACTAGATACCATTTTTTGCATTTTAAAGGATAGTATTCATAAAAAATGTTTTTTTATAAAGGGACTCTTTCCCATCTTGGTGAAGTGGCCTTTGCCCCCTCATTTTGTGAAAAAATAAGTCGCGAACTGTTCTAAATTGTGAAAAAAATAGTTGCAATGAAACGCGACCTTTTAAAATTGTAACAATTTGAGTTGGAAAATTCTTTAAATTGTGAACATTTGAGTCACAAACTTGTCAAATTTGTGAAAAACGACCATTCTCTAAGAAAGAAAAAAAGCACTGCAATATTTAACCGATGTTCATGCCTCACAATTTTCCAGACTTAGCGATGCAGAGACCATTGAGGCAGTTGCTGAGACTGTGGTCACCTCCTCAAGGTCTGGACATAATGTGCCGCACATGGTTGGTGATTTGGAAAAGCTTGTGTACTTCCACGATTGGAAACTTTTTTCTTGCACAGCTGTTCATTCCCTTGAAGAACATTTCGAAGTACCAACATTTCCTCATTGATGCCGGTAAACCAGGCTGGGTTTTTAGTAAAACAAGTAAACAATCTTCAGTGGAAACTCACTGTTTGTTGAAGAGTGCTGACCTCTTACCATCAATGTCAAGCCAGTCTTGCCCAGCCCGAATTAAAGGACCTGGACTTAGTATCGACCGACAATGGTACCTATATGAGGAAATAGGGCAGTTTTTTTTTTAATCAGACCTCAGAAGACAAGCTACCTGCCCCTGGCCGAAGTCAAAAAAACAAAAACCGTCTGTGTAACTCAGAAGTTGCAAAAATCATGTGCGCTGTCCTGTTTTTATGTTTGTTTAAGGTTGAAAAGTGTATGATCCTGTTTGTCAAATAGCCTTAGATTATTTGTTTTGATTATAAAGTTATATGTTATTGTTTACCATATAAACTGTTGATTGGTGAACTTTTCAGCAACAATTACTAGTGTGAAATGCAATGTTAATATTAAATTGGCCTGTGGCATGGTATTTTCTAAATTAGCTTATGTTGTGAAACGTAAAATTTCGTGCCTTGAAACATGTTTTATTAAGTTTGTCAAAATATTTATAAATAAACCACTATTCATGAGTGTTCATTTATTATGACAGGTGGCAATAGATCAGCTTTGTTGATGTAGCTCATCATACACATGATTATGAAATCCAATAACATGTAAAATAAGAATGTTAGTTGCTATGGAAACATTATTTTGGCATTTACTTCTTTGTTGATTGAATTAATTTGATTTATATGAAAACGAAATTATGGTAATTTTGACTGATTTATAGAAGGTACCTAGTGTCTTAAAAATAACACATGTTCATCTTTGATTGTTCTCAATAAGAAGTGCATGTTGTTATTATTTGTGTTTATTATGGAGGTTTTACTATGTGGGTTTTGTAAACAAATTGTAGCTTAAAGATTTTTGTCAAATAATGTTTTTGTTTTTTTTGTGTTTGATATGTATGGGAAAGGATTTATAAAATTGGGTGGTTTTGCTGTGACTTTCTTATTGTTGCCATGGTAACCATGGTTACCATCTGCAAAGTGTCTGTACATTAAAGTTTTTACAAGCATATATGTATGACACTTTTATATTACATGTATGATGTAAGAGAGTGAGAGATTAGGGGCACGAAGGAGGAGAACTCCGAATTATTTCGTGGAATGTAAATGGACTCACTAACTGTAANATTAACTTTTTACCATTTTTTTAATATAATAGAACAGAACACATAGTTTATTCGAGTATACATAACACACAATAATAAATTACAGCAAAGCACATTTATAAACTGAATGAGTCGTAATTATTATACATTACAATATATATACTGTTATTTTTTTTAATAAGGGCTCCAAATGTTTTCACACTTCGTTTTCTACTCAACACCTAGTGTTCCGCTAATATGGGGTCGAAACGACCAGGTGCGAAACGACCAGGGCGGAAACGTCTTGGGGGCGAAACATCCGAGGACCCTTTCAACCCGTATTTCCCCCGAGTCGATTATTCATAATCTGCGAGTGGTACCGAATGTGTCGTGATAAAAATTGGTTCCCCGCGTCATTTTTTCGGCGTAGCTGAATAACCTAGGTTTTCACCTTAACCTGACCTNAGTAGTAGTAGTAGTAGTAATAGCAGTAGTAGTAGTAGTAGTGGTAGTAGTACTAGTAGTAGTAGTCAGTACCGATCAAATGCTATAATATTACTATTGCAGCAACTACTTTAGCGCAGAGGAAACTGCCGGCCTTGTTATTGGCATCATTGTTGCCTTAGCGGTGTCTCTGTGCATCTGCTTTTGCTGCTACCGCCGGCACATTAACTACATTGGACAAGTGTTGGAACCAATTCATAATCATATGGGTATGAGTGATTTCTGATGAAATCTCGTAAATTATTACGATATCAAATATAGTTGTGCCGTTTGGAAAATAAAAAGTAAAGGGAGTGAAGGGGAGTAAAATGACATTGTGTACAATAATATATCATAAATAGTGTACCCAGATCTGGTCATAAGCAACTCTTGGCCGATCTGTCCTCTAGGCCGACCTTTAAGTATTTCAGTCTTTCGTACACTTTGAGTTATTGGCACTTCATTCATTATTTGTTTTTGTAGAAGAACAATGTGCGACCATATTATATCTTCCATATCATAAATGACAGTCTTTCTAACAAGATCGCATCATATTGTATTATATCGTAACAAGGCGCGGTAGATCTTATAGTACTATATCGTAGTGATGGCATTCAATCTTATGCAATACAAATCGTGAATTTTAGTGACGATCTGCTTCGATCTCAAGAATAAATTCGAGAGTTAATCGGGTTGTATTTATATCATTCGGGTGCAGTGGTGTGTTATATCGTGAATACCATAAACTAAATCGTGAAAGATATATCGCCTACAATTGCGTCGTATCGTAACGGAACGTATTGATTCTCTTGAAACGTAAATCTATCCCTTCGTGCAAGTACTTACTAATTCGTGCAACACGATCGTTAAAATCATATTGGATCGAGACTCTATCGTAGACTTATACGAAACACGTAGGAACGTGCATCTACCGTAATCGGATCTTACTAGGACATTTGACCGTCGCTGATCATGGAACCTGTTATTGTCAAATCTTGAACAGATTGCAACCGAGCACATAGCAGTGTATAATAAGTAAGAACACGATTCATATGGTATCAAAGAGTGACATCTCAGAGAAAGACGAAGATCAGAAACGTTTGGTAAATCTTGGCGTTCGTGGCGAATTGAACGACTGTGGGAACCAACCATTAACGTTCCTAAATTGCCCGCGATCACCATTCTCATCACGACTGGCAGTTAGTTCAACCAAGGGTAACATTTGCTAGGATCACGTCGAAAAGTAAAAGACTAAGACCATTTCAACTTTGTCGCGAATCGTGATTGTTCGAACATTTCATTAGAGGTAATGTATTTTCATAGATACTGTTTTGTTGTAGTGATTACCGCGGTCAATCAACAGAACACCGCCGTCTCCACCCCGCAATATCCCTACCTGCACGAACACCAACCAGCATCGGCGCCATATCCGGCTCCACCCGTATTAGTGGAACATATTGAGAAGGAGCGAACGGACTTCCGGGACGACCTTTCTTACCTTAAGGCCCAGTCCATGAGAAATAACCTCATTTTTACTGGCGTGCCCGAAAACAATACGGCAGAAAACGAAACACCGGAAGTCACGGAGAAGAAGCTACGAGAACATCTTTTCACAGCATTAAAAATCCAAAGAGAGGTTGCTGATACCATGACGTTTGAGCGGGTACATCGAACGTCGAGTGAGCGCACCCCAGGAAAACCCCGTTCGATTGTGGCAAAGTTTGCGTTTTTTAAAGATAGGGAAACGGTGAGACGTCAGCGGAAGCACTTAAGCGGTTCTGGATTTAATGTTTTCGAACAATTCCCACCGGAAGTAGTAGCTAAACGACGCAACCTTCTGCCGAAGATGAGAGAGGCAAGAGCCCAGGGCAAACGAGCCTGGATCGCGTTTGATACTCTCTACGTAGACGGCCGTCCGGTGAGAGATTAGGGACACGAGAGAGGACAACTCCGAATTATTTCATGGAATGTAAATGGACTCACTAATTGTAAGAAAAGAAACCCTTGTTTTGTAAATATCCTTTCCATTTTTGACATTTGTTTTATATATGAATCGTGGACTAATTCTGATAGTAATATAACGCTAAATGGCTACATCAGTCATAACTTTCACAGAAAATTTCAAAATAGAAATACTAAGAGATAACTTTCATGGAAAATTTCAAAATAGAAATGCTAAGAGATGTATTGGTGGTATCGTTTTATATTACAAAGAATTTTTTAAAGATGATATCCAAATTGTAAAAAACCATCATGATTCTATTATATGGTTAAAACGTATATTCGTATCTTTTTTTACACTGAGGAATATATATATGTGTGTGGTTGCTACATTTGGTGTGAAGATTCACCTGCTTATAACGTTGTTAATGTGGATTTCTTTGATGTCTTAGAAAATGATATTGCATTATATAATTATCGAGGTAAAGTGTAAATATTCCGTGATTTTAATAGCAGAACTAGTAATAAATGCGATTATTCAACGACAAACGCCAAACAATTTAACTATGCAATTTATT